>MCJB01003803.1:0-91253 GCA_002018475.1 Nicotiana obtusifolia
GCCCGCTTTGACCATTCCTTGGGATGTTTTTTTAATAAGTGAGTTCTAATTTTACCCGTCCCACCTTCATTACCCCCAGTTCTAAACATCCACACATGTCCACAAAGACCACAAATAGCCGTCTAATTTTCCTTGTTCTTCTATACAAATTCCCAAACCTCAGATCTATCCCTACGTTGAACCGGGGCTCTAGTGGGAGGTACGGGAGGAGGCAAGTCGGACTGAACTTCAAGTGGACTAGCCTCAAATTCACGTTGTTCTTCTAAATTAACCCCAGTTTCATAATTAAATTTCGCTTCTACATTTTGTGAATCAAGAGGATTAAAGGAGCTAAAATCATGATAATATTCATTTTTCTCTACGTGTTGATTAGAACTACCAATAATTCCTTTACCCTTATTTCCCGAACGACCACGTGCCCGCCCCCCACTACTAGTTCCAATTGAACCTCTTTGAGACATAATTATAATTTATAGCAATAAGCAAATAAAATAACCAATCAATTTTCACAAAAATATAATTAAAGAGTAGAGATAGGAACGACCAACCAATATAACCGTATAATTGAGATGAAGTTGAAACTTGAAGCTTCAATTGATAGCAAGTTAGCAACTCCAAGTAAAACTTGATAAATAATAACCAAATATGTGGAATTTAGATTTACACAAGTAGCCAATGTAACAAAATAGCACTATTATATATGATTTTGAGAGAATTAGAGAGAGTTTGATGATTTTTGTGAATAATATGATGAAATAATGAGGTATTTATAAGAAAAAATAGTTAGGAGGGGTTATGGGGTGGTTATGGGCTGCAAATAGCCGTTTTTGGCCGTTGCCCAACGGCTATTTCATCAATAGAGCCGTTGGCCAACGGCTATAAATTAAAGGAGGAAGGCTGACTGCGAATCGGTCCGATCCGGTCCGGTCCGGTTCCGGACAAAAAAAATTCCGGTCCATCCGGTCGAAAAGCGTAGGACCGTGTCGCCACCGGACCCCCAGCCCCCACACGTTACTTGGTCCGGTTCTAACCAGTCCGGACCGGTCCGGGCCGGTTTCCGGTCCCTAACCGGTCCGGTCCGGTTAGAACCGGACCAATAGCCACCCTTACAAACTACTATAAAATAAAAGCAGGAAGGTCAACTAATTAGCACTTTTTAATGATTTTAAAAAGAAAATAAAAAAGCCTTAAAGTAACAATACAATTTTTTTTTAAAAACTAACAAAGCAATAAATTGTGAAGAAAGAAGAATGCAGTTGAAGAATATTGTGGTGATCTCACAACCCAAAATCCGCAATAGGTCGTGATGGCGCCTAACGCCGTCGTCAGGCAAGTCAACGTTGATTTATCAATTTATTTACCCATTCTATTACTTTGAAATTTCTAATTCCCAGTAATTTAACAGTATAAAGTAGAATTTACAGAGTAAAGGATGGTAATTAAGTGATCTATGATAACAACAAGCAGAATAACTCCCAAAATCCGGTGTCACAAGTGAATGAGCATTTTCTAAGGAATTCAATAATAATACAATATCTGTCCCGGATGTAATAAGACAGAATGAAATAAATAATGCAATGGAGACTCGGTGGACTGCGGTGCGTAACCTGGATTGCAGCTCACATAAAGTCTCCTCGACATGTACGCCTACGCACCAAGATGATCACCAATGACCTGTTAGATCCTGCACATTTAGTGCAGAAGTGCAGCATGAGTACGTAAATCAACGGGACACTTACAAGAGGTCCAATAAAATAATATAATAATTCATAACAAATATGAAGTGCACAGCAATAGTGGGGAAAATATGTAAATTTCATAATCTTTCAAATATTCCTTTAGAATATAAATTCTTCGACCTTTATTCTACCTTAATGGTTCAGAAAATGCCAAGTGTCAATATCAAATAAATAAGGAATACCACAAAATTCTGGGCATCAGTGGAAGGTTTATCTCGTGAACATTCGGACTACTAGCGATATCACGCATGATTCTGATGAGGTCGTTCGGCCCGATCCAGAATAATGTGTACACTACCGAAGGGTCGAACGGCACGAACCATAGATATATCTATCTACTGCTCAGACGTTCGGCCCGCTCCACAAGAAAGGAAAGAAGTTTTCGAAGTACAAGATACGTGTTTACAATATAATACATGAGCACAAAGTGAATATAATATTTATCGTTTCTCAATTTCCTCGCCAACAACTCAAGTGATAAGGCTGGGCCTAAGATATATCAAATTTTTAAATCAAGTTAAATCATATTTTCAATTAATTAAGTCAACAACATAGTTCTTGTAATTCAAATATTACATGATAAAATTCTATGTCTACCCGGACATAAACATGCTTTAGCTACGTACGGACTCTCGTCACCTCGTGCGTATGTAGCACTCACAGCTAGTAGCACATAACAATTAATATCACCTAAAGGTAGTTTCCCTCACATATGGTTAGACAAGAGACTTACCTCGCTCCGAAGTTACATAACCGGCTCCAACGCCACTCTAACACCCCCAAACCGATGGCCGTCGCTCCAAAACTAGTCAATCAATATGCAAATCCATAAATATATACTCTAATACTCATTATAAATCAATTTATAACAATTTCCAACTCCGCTCAAAAAGTCAATAAAGTTACCCTCAGGCCCACATGTCCGGATTCCGAAAATTTTCGAAGATAATTTTTACCCATAATACTAAGAACTCAAATATATGATTTATTCCCAATTCCATGTCCAATTTCGTGGTCAAAATCCAAAAATACCAATTTCTAGGTTTTCTACCAAAAATCTCAAATTCCTACTAATTACCTCGTTTAAATCCTAATAGAATCCATATATTTAACTTGTAATAGGTGGGGATCACTTACCTCGTGTTGCTTGATGAAAATGCCTCCTTGAAGATCTCCAAAATTGCCCCAACCAAGAGAAAAATGAGAGAAGAAGAGCCAAATCCCGCTCTTAAACGATTCTGCCCAGCGATATTTTCGCACATATGGGACAGTAGCCGCACTTGCGGCGTCGCTTTTGCGACCACGCTGCCGCTTCTGCGGAAAATCACCCAAACACGATGCCTCACACCTACGGAAACATTCCCTGCTTCTACGACATCGCAGGTGCGAGCCTCCTTCCGCTCTTGCGCCTTCTCCCGCTTCTGTGTCCAATGCTTCGCTTCTGCGCTTGCGCAGATGCGGCCAAAACTCCGCACTTGCGGTCCTTCCCCTGGTTGACCTGCTCCGTTTTTGTGACCCTTGGGCCGCTTCTGCGGCCAAAACCTCGCAGTGCGGTTACATCAGATGACAGCAGCTCCAGCTTTCCCCCAAGCCCCAATCTCAATCCATTTACCTTCCGGAATCCACCCGAGGCCCTCGGGACCTTATCCAATTATACCAACACGTCCCAAAATGCATCAACGAAATTAGTCGAAGCCTCAAGCCACGTCAAACAACATCAAAAATCATAACCCGCGCCTAGAATCAAACTTATAATTTTTCAACTTTCCAAATTCTATATCTTGTGTCGAAGCATATCAAATCCGGAATGACTTTAAATTTTGTACACAAGTCCTAAATGAAATTACGGGCCTATTCCAACTTCAGGAATCGAGATTTGACCCCCATTTCAAAAAGTCCACTCTCGGTTAAACTTTCCAAAATCTTCTAACTTCCCAACTTCGCCAATTAACGCTGAAACGACCTACGGACTTCCAAATCAACGTCCGGATGCGCTCCTAAGACCAAAATCATCACATGAACCTATTGGAACTTTCAAATTCCGATTCCGATAGGTTCGTATGATGATTTTAGACTTGGACGTGTGTGAGAATAGCTCGGTATGGTGATTTAAGACTTGCACGTAAAATTTGGTGTCATTCCGAGTAGTTTAGGTATGATTCGGCGCGTTAGGAGCAAATTGAAAGAACTTGAAGTTCATAAGTTGATTCGATTTGGTTTGGGGTGTGATTCTTAGTTTTGGTGTTTTTTTCCGCGTTCCGAGGGTTTGAGCAAGTCCGTCTCATGATTTCAAACTTGTTGGTGTGTTTAGACTAGGGGTGCTTATCAGACGGATCGGGTGGATAATTACGCTTAGCGATTTGGCTTATCGGTTATCGGATTATAAATATAGTAATCTGCTAGCCATCCAATAAGATAACGGGAGGATTGATATCGGATTAGCGATTATCGGACGGTTATTGGGTTTATTGGCTAAACCAAATAGAAATTTTTGAACAATCAATAACAAACGGGCAAATGCATAGTTCAAACTGTCTCTGTTAGTTTTTGAACAATCAATACCATTAGCATTGTTACCACAAAGGTAATATTATGGCCTAGAGAGGAATTCAATTCATGTCCACTCATAATTCATGAGAAGCCAGAGATGACTGGCATTAGCTACAAACAATTCTATCATTCTATGTACAACTACTTATACAATAATATAGTAATAAGTTTATATACATAGGGGTAAAAGTATGTATATAAAAATTCTTAACGGGTTAACGGTTTACCCGATAAGAAAATTGAGTAATTTCCCCCTCCTCCAAACGTTAAGACGTTAATTATAAAATCTAAATTTGTTCCCCATCTATTACTCCGATAATCCAATACCAATAAGCCGATAAGCCATCGGTTAGGTTTAATTAACGGTTTCGGTCCGGTTTTGAACAACCCTAGTTTTGACGGGGCTTTGGGGCCCCCGGGTGCCATTCGAACGAGGCACGAAACTCATTTGACTTGGAATGATCAACTGAAGCACCTGAGTTCTGGTGTAATCGCACATGCGGAGTACTCGTCCCAGGTGTGAGCTCGCAGAAGCGGCCCAGCGTAGGCTGCCCAGAGATCGCAGATGCGGAGCATGGTGCGCACCTACGGAAGCACGGGTACGATGGAGCAACCGCAGAAGCTGCCAAAGCTGCAGGGGCGGCACGTGCGTCGCAGGAGCGGTCCCGCAGAAGCGGGCCAGTTGTCCACAGATGCGGACGTAGGCTAACTGGGGAGATCTGCTTCTGCGAGGATTTGTCCGCAGAAGCGAGCAGCAGATGCAGCCATGGAGCCGCAGAAGCAGAAGTCCGGGAGGCAGTAAGGTTCATTTATATAGGACTTAGGCCATTTTTTACTCATTTCTTTCACCACTTAGGCGATTTTGGATCTTCTTAGAGAAAGTTTTCACCTAGCTATTGGAGGTAAGTAATTTCTACCCAATGGAAGTTAAATACAAAGATTATGGGTAGATTTTAACATGTAAAATTGTGAAAATTATGGGTTTGGATGAAAAATCTAGGTTTTGATAAAAATGGGATTTAACCACAAAAATAGTTATGAATTAGGTGAAAAATTATATTTTTGAGTTCATGAGGTTATGGATAACAATTATATCGAAAATTTCTGGAATCCGGGCACGTGGGCCTTAAGGTGAATTTTAAAAATCTTCCAATTTGGGTTGGGTAATTACTCTAATAGCTAAATCATTAACTTTTGAGCGGATATTGGTTAATTTATACAACATTTGACTAGTTTTGGATTGTTCGGCACCGAGTTGAGGCTTTAGAGTGAATTTGAGGCCGGAAAGCACTTTGAGACAAGGTAAGTCTCTTACCTAACCTTATAAGAGGAAGTTTATCCCATAGGTGATTCAAATTATTATTTGCTTTTAATTGTGGGGGCTATGTACGCACGAGGTGACGAGAGTCCGTGCGTAGCTACTAATTATGCTTATGTCCGGGTAGTTTAGGACCCAAATCATGAATTACTTGTAATGCTTACACCCTATTTGCTAATTAAAGTGCCTAAATTATATTGGACTTGATAGAGGAAATTGAAAAAGACCGACTTCCACTTATCTGAGTTTTGGCAGGTTACTTGACTGTTAATAAAAATTGTGTTTCTTTGTACATTAGCCTTGTATTAGTTTTTAAATCGGTTGTTCATAAAGTATCCTCTCTTCTTGTAGAGCGGGTCGAACACCTCGGCAGTAGATAGATGCATCTATGGTTCATGCCACTCGACCCTCGGCAGTGTACACATTATTCTGGATCGGACCATACGACCTCGGCATAATCGTGCGTGAAAATACTCGGAGTTTAGTTATATTTGATATTATTTTATGGCTTGAGAGGTTAATAATTTCATATGATAGAAATTGACTTGGGATTTACCGTTAGTGAAAGAATTATTTATTTCTTGCTTCTCGTTGAGTTAATATTATTATGTACATAACTCATGTTTATTTAGAATTCCTGTGTTTTTCTTGTTAGTCCATAGTGTCGATGTCGAGCACTCGTCACTACTTCTTCGAGGTTAAACTAGATACTTACTGGGTACATGTTGTTTATGTACTCGAGCTATACTTCTGCACTAACCGTGTAGGATCTGAGGCAGGTGCATCTGGCAGTCTTACCAGTGCGCATCCCCGTTACCCTGAGGCCTAGTGATGAGCTGCTTCCTGAGCCGTCCTACAACACCTAGAGCCTCTCTTTTGCACTTATTTTCTGTCTATTTTTATTTCAGACAGTAGTTAGAGTTTTGTATAATCGACTAGTTGCTCATACACTTGTGACATCAGGTCTTGGCACACATACTAATAAACTTTATGGTTTTGGAGTACTTATATCACTATGGTTTCCACTCAGTTGTTTTTGTTTTGTTTATTAAATTTTCTACTCCTTAATTTTTTAATAAATAGAATTTAATTACTTGAAAACTTATTAAAAAGAGAAATGACATGGATTAGTTCACTGTTGGCTTGCCTAGCGGCGACATTGGGCGCCATTACAACGCACAGGGAAAATTGGATATCGTGACAACTTTGCCCGGTGATGTGACATGTTTTATTGACTAGGAATTGCCTTTATCTTTTATCTTTTTTTTTTTCAAATTTCTCTCCACTCTTTTAATTTTTCCCTTTTTTTTAATATTTGTATAAAAAATCTAACCGTTGCATCATTTTCTTAACTCTAGCAATTGCATCATTTTCTTATCAGTTGCCAATCTTTAATTATTTAATAGTTACACCTTAAATGCCTTCTGTAACTGGTAATTCATAATCCACTCAAATGCACCTCTCTCCCTTCTTATTCTTTGTGATGGGGTTGTTAATTTGTTATGGATTCTGAATTATTTGAGAGATGCAGTCTGGGAAGCAGGGGCGGATGCACGTAGGTCTCATTTCAGTGGTCTAGCGTCTATCTCTCAAACGGAAGGTCGGGTGCTCGACACCATATGGAGCAATTTTTGCTACTAATTAAAAAAGAGATGCTTCGGTTTGCACGGGTTCGAACTGCCGGCCCTGTTACACAAAACAGAAGAAACAAGCCAGTGGAGCAGGCACAATGGATGTTGAATTATCTATTTGAATACTCAATAAATTCCTTTACGATTTGCTATTTTTTTAATGTGTTGGCTTACTACTGCTTTACTTGGCTTTCCATCTCTCTTGTCACCTCCCCCTCACTTTTATGAGTCATCATCTACCGATTAATTGTGACACTGCTTATATAAAATTCAGCATACGTCACTGCTAAAAAGAAGATAAAAAAGTAATTATTTCTTGAGGAGTTAAAGCAAAAGTTAAGTAGATTTTGCCGGAGATAGTGACGCAAAAGTTGGCAACAACATTTCGAGAAGATAAAATCAGGTGTATCATTTGAATTATTTTAGAGTGTATTATTATATAAAAAAGCTGTTCGTTTACTTACATGTCAATTATTGCACGACGTGAAAGGATCAATGCATTTGTGTTGAATACGGACGAAAAAATATCAATGGAGAAATATCAAAAAAAATTACAGTACAACCTCTTGTCCAAAAGCATTATTATCATATATAAAATAATCCTATTTAGCATTATCTTTTATCAGTTGCATTGGTAACATAGGATCACATATATTATCCCAAAGCTTAGTTAATCTCCTCAATTCTGCTAATTTTAACATGCGCTCACTGCCCTTAGCAACTTCTTCTTTTGTTCTCTCTTCCGACTTGCACAACAACTTGCTCTATCCTCTCCTCTTTATCGATTATTGTTAATTCTATCCAATATTACTAAATCGAGGATGGTTTCAGTATTTGGTGCACAACTACTTAAGGCAATCAATTACGAAAATCTTTTATTATTTCTTTTTTGTTACTACATCGCAATTACTTAAATTTGATCGAGGGAGAAATATGAGTTGTTTCTGTTTTGTAAAAGCATGAATTAAATTATATGTTTTTTCAATTTTATGATAAAGAATCTTTGTTTTTTTTTTTTTCTCTTAGTTTTAAATAAAAAGGGGAATTTACTATTTCCTTTGTTTTGCTTCAGATGTTTTTGGTTATTTCAGAAAAAATTGACGAGTAAGGAACTATTGCGAAAGTGTCTATTTTGTTACGATTTACACATAAAATTTTGTTGGTCAAGAATAGAAGAGAGGCGACACAAAGTATTTCCAAAACTTTAATATATTTCATGATTCGATTAATAACCAACAAAAATATGTCATGATGATAAATTTTGTCTATTGTTGGATGGCCACAATTTGGCTGCTTTAATCTCCAGAAACTATCTTCCGTAAATATATATTCTACTAGGAGAGAATAAGTGGCATAAATTATATGTGGTATAATTATATTTTCAAAATATGTAGTTCTAACATACGAAGTATAATTTTTTACTCGAGCAATTTAATTTTCTTATTTAGGTTGTGATAAGCAATTTTTACTTATTTAGTTATATTTCGTGAGTAGAAATTTCTATAACATATACAAACACAATCTCTAATATAATTTGATTTATGATAATTATTTAAATAGCAAAAGAAAACGAGACAGCTAATATCACATAGTTTTCCTCTGTAAAATGAATGTTAATTCCTTTTCCACGATAGAAAAAAGATGTTACTTGAGTAAGTTTGCCATTACAAACTAGAAAAAGTAATGTAATGCTTTTACTTAAATTTATTTTTTATAAAGATGTGCATGAAGTGCTTTTATTTGACTTTGTTTTTCTGTTGGCGCGATCAAATTAACTAGTTTCGACATGTCTGCTTAATGTGTTTTTAGAAAAGCTTGATGATAATTAATCATTTAGCATCAGCTTTATTATATCATACGTGGCATTATTTGCCTACCCATAAGTCTACGTGTGTAATTGTTATATGACTCCAGGTTTGTATCTCTTCTCTTTAACATCTTAATTCCCTTTTCTCTCTCTTTCTGCTCAACATTCCAATCTGGAATTTTCACCAAAATCAAAGTGTAGCACCGAAAAAGGGCAAAAACCAGGTGATAATCACTTTTTGAGTTGAATTTTGAGTTTGATCTTAAGTCGTTCTGCTCGATTGTTGCACTATTCCAGCTTTTCTCCTTAGTTTCTTCTTCACTCTGGCCCTGTTTGTTGGTTTTGTTTCTCAAGCCATGAACATTTTCATGTAAAGATTTGAATATCCCCTAATTATTCAAGAAGTGTGCTACTTTAGTACAACTTAGTAAGAAATATGGTGTCAAGTAAAGAAGAAGATAAACCGTAGCTGATTCAAGAAGTGGAACAAAAAAAAGCACTATATACATCCAAAAAAGGAACATTGAGTGAGGGAATAATAGATTCTGAGGAGGGTTTGTTGCCATATGAGGTTTGTTTTAATTGCATAATGTCATAATGGTTATCATACACAGAATGTGCAACTGATCCGAGGTACTTGAATTCAAAGTTCTCCACTTAAAAGTAAAGTATATTTACATGTTATCTATTTGACTCGAGCTCCACACGAGTTATCTCAGTTAATGTTTCCTCTTTCTTTTTTTCTTCTTATAAGTCCAATATTACCAGACTTTTGGCCATTTAATGAGCGATAGATTTACGAATAGTTGTGGTTAAGTAAAACATTCTTTAGACTTTTGAATCATCCGACCTCGCATTTAGAACTAAGATTCGTGCAGGCTCTAGGAATTGAGTAGTAAGGTATTCTTTACGAATGACACAATAGTAAGAGGTGGACTAAGAACGACAACTTAATTCTTTTTGTAAGAGGTGGAATAAGAATGACAACTTAATCTTTTTTAAACACTCACTGACACTGACTCATGAAAAATGCAGCTGAAATATGTCCTCTTTATATCTGTGTTATTCACACAAGAACTGTATACTCTTCCTAAGAAAGGACTTCTTCTTAGGAATGGACCTCTGTTGTTTTCCATCTGTTAAAAGTTTTTTTTAATTTGAGTTAATGTGTTGAGCAGTCTAATTAGTTTAAGATTACTCTTTCTTCCCCTATGGTGTCACATTTATAAATCAGGTACAATTGTTAGCGAGATTTTTTTGAATACCCATTGGTTCTTTGCAGAAACTTTAGGCTCCTTCAAATGAGGCTAAACTGAAGACTAAGTAATAACTTGGTTTTCTATCTAACTTGAGAGAATTTGAAAAGGAAATGAAGTTGTTGTGAGTTAAATCCTTCCAAATTGTGTTTCATTCTCCAATTTTAGGGAAATAATGATTCCTCAAGTTGACATATGGATGTGGATCAAGTTTCAATTATTTTTGCATGCAAATTCATGCTTTCATGATCAAATAACAATCAGATTCTGTTTCTGAATGATTTGAGTGGCCCTCTACATTTTGATATAGAGGTGGTCATCTTTTCTTTTGACTATACTTTAAAAAATTTCTTAGCTTTTGCCTTGATGTAGGAAATTATAGGTTTCTCTGCTAACTACCTACTGCTTAGAATCAAAGAGATACATGTTCTAATGTGATTTTGTTTTATAAGTGATAGTTATATAAGTCAACCAGCTAAGGAACTACTACTTAGACCGCAAACTATATCCCCCATTGGCTATTATTTTATCCTGAATTACTTTTTCACTCCCAGTATCTCTTTCATGGATTTTGGTTTTCATATTTTCTTGAAATATTTGCTCTGCCGCTGCCTTGAAGGTTGGATTGGTCTTTTGCTATTATGGGCATTCAAAGAATAGAGGTCACATATAGAAGAAATGGCCTTGATTTTACCTACGAGACCGTAAAGATCCTCAGGAGTCGAGCCTAAACTCGGAGCAAGCTTCTGGCTCATTTACCTCTATTACTATTGTGGCTGATTATAATGGAAGATATGGTATTTTAAATTGTTAGTCGAGTACATACATTGTTATTATGCTCCCATGGATATAAATATTGTACCATTTGGAAACCATACATCTATGAGTGGATATTGTTTTTCAAAATATATCAAAATGATATCCAATGACATTGTATCTGATTTGATTTGATCGGTTACATGAATCTATTCCTCTTTTTGGCATTTCATTTCAAAATGAAGTTACGCTATGTAGTCTATATCTGATTTGGTAGTCATTCACGTGCATCTGTTTTTTTTCTCTGTCATTCATATCAAAATAAAGTTAATGAAAAATAATAATATCAACTTTTGCAGTATGACACGGGCCAACACCCCCTAGTCATGGTATATATGCAGCACTTAAGCAATAGAAAAAATACCTCTTTTGCCCATGAAGTAGTTTATATTTACCGAAATGCCCTCGGTCGTGCAAGGGACTTTCACTTATTATATAGTAGGAAGGGATGTCCACTGTCCTAACAATTTGTCTTAAAAGAAAATAGCAAGTTCCTGATGAATAAAGAGATACGTAAAACAATATATTCTAATTTACGGATCCAGATAAAAGGAGGAACTCTTTTAAGAATCTAGTGTTAAATATGTGACGGACATTAGTTATTATTCAGGGGTTGATTGGAATTTTACGTACAGATTAATATAGAAAGAGGTAATTTTCATACCTGTAGTATTGTGTGATGATCCGATAAGTCATTTTGAGATTTAGTTTTTATTTTCGTGTTATGAGATTTTGATTAGCTCCTTTAGCGTTCTCGATATGCGTGCACAGTACGTGTCCTGTTCCTGAAAGTCTATGTGAAAAATTGAAGAAAATGTGATTTTTGCTTTAAAAATGACTTGAGTTGACTACGGTCAATATTTTGTGTAAACATATCTGGATCAGTATTTTAACAGTTCTGATGGATCCGTATCGTGATTCGGGATCTTAGGCGCGTGCCCGAAATTGAATTCGGAAGTCCCTAGCTTGATTTGACGTGATTTGATGAAGACAATTAACTTGAAAGTTTAAAGAATTCTAAAGTTTGATCGTAGGTTGACTTTATAGCTATCGGGTTCGGATTTTAGTTTCGGGACTTGGTATAGATTCATTTTACTATTATTGATTTGTCTGCAAAATTTAGTTCAAAACGGAGTTGGTTTGACGTGATTCGGACGCTTGGTTGAAAATTTGAAAGTTCTTAAGTTTCTTTGAAACATCTCATGTATTTTGATGTCCGATTCGTAGTTTTAAGAGTTATTTTGATATTTGGATCGAGCGAGCGAGTTCGTATGATGTTATTACACTTGTGTGCATATTTGGTTTGGAGCCCGAGGGGCTCGGGTGAGTTTCGGACGTGTTTCGGATGAGTTTGTTTGAGGTTGGAATAGCAGGTGCACTTCTGTTGTTGGTGTTCTGCTGCAGAACGCATTTGCAAGGCCTGGCTCGCATTTGCGGGCATGGGTTGGATTGGGTAGCCTCGCATTTGTGAGGAGGATGTTTGCATTTGCGAACTGTCAGAGTCGCATTTGCGACTCAGTGTGTTCTTGAGTTATCTTCGCATTTGTGAAGGAATGGACTGCATTTGCGAAGGTTGGAAGTTTGCATTTACGACTTCTATAGCTCTGAGGTATGGTTCGCATTTGCGACCTTTGTTTCGCATTTGCGAACACGATTTCGCAATTGCAACGGTCTGCAGCTGGGCAAAAGAGGAAAAAATTAGGACTTAGCTCATTTCGAACCATTTCTTAACCCTAAACACTCTAGAGGCGATTTTTCAAGAGGCTTTTCTTCCCAAATTCATTGGTAAGTGACTTTAATCCATTTTCTTTTATATTACCCATTACATTGAGATTTCAACATCAAATTTAGGATTTTCATGGTAGAATTAGGGGTTCGGGTAGAATTGAAATTTTTTGTAAAATTGAGATTTAGACCTCAAATTAAGGTCGGATTTCGAAATAAATCGCATAATCGGGCTCGGGGGTGAATGGGTAATCGGATTTTGGTCCGTATCTCGAATTTTGACCAAGCGGATCCGGGGTTGACTTTTGTTGACTTTTTTTCAAAATCATTAAAGATTTAATCTTTTTCACTCGTGGGTAGTTTCTAAAGCTTATTTTGAATTGTTTGAACTATATTTGGTTAGATTCGATTAGTTTGGAGATGAAGTTTAGAGGAAAGGTCCTGATTGAGCTTTGATTTGATTGCGGAGCGAGGTAAGTGTTGGATCTAACCTTGACTTGAGGGAGTTAGGAATATGTGAACTATGTGTTGTGTGGATTATGTGAAAAAACGGCGTATATGCAAGGTGACGAGTGTATATACGTCGTCAAGATATTTGTTTTCATGTTTTCTCGTTATTTCATGAATTATCTTATTACATGCCTTAATTGTTACATGCTTTATTTGACTTCTATGGGTAATTGTTATTTGTTATTTAATTAATATTGTATTGAATTGTTCGCCCCTTCCATGACTCCGTGCTTAATTGCTACTTGCCTTAACTGTTTTTCTTGCACGCCTTAACTGTCACATGCTTTATTTGCCCTATTATTTTTGTAATATTTGTTGCATCCTTTGGTTATTACATGGTCCCTTGTTGCCTTGCACTCTTACTGTTGATGTAGAAATTCTTGTAAATTGAGTTATTGGATTGTTTATGTTATCTGAAATTGATTGAAGATCGGGTTGCACGCTGTAACGAAAATTGAAAGATGATGAGTTAAAACGATGGAGTAAGAGAGTATACTTGATATTGATAAATGATGATATGGTGGGATGGGGTTTTACGCTACAACGGATTGTATACAGATACTTTTTGTTGATAAATGATGATATGATATGATCGGGTTGCGCGCCGCAACGGATTGTATATGTGGTACTTGATATTGATAAAGAATGATATGGTGGGATCGGGTTGCACGTCGCAACATTGTACTCGTTGTTGTTGTCATGTCAGTTTCAGGATTTTTACATGAAATTACGAGACTTGTTATTCTGGGCTTTATGATAGTGAGATTCGAGTTCATTTTCACAACTTAATTGCTTCACTTCCATTTCCTACTTTTCCTTTCCTATTATTATTATTATTATTATTATTATTATTATTATTATTATTATTATTATTACGCACAAGTTATTGTAAATGGCTCGCTCTAGCCTCGTCACTATTTTGTTGAGGTTTGGCTTGGCACTTATAGAGTATA
This sequence comes from Nicotiana obtusifolia, assembly GCA_002018475.1. Classification (NCBI taxonomy): domain Eukaryota; kingdom Viridiplantae; phylum Streptophyta; class Magnoliopsida; order Solanales; family Solanaceae; genus Nicotiana; species Nicotiana obtusifolia. The sequence goes on from MCJB01003803.1 coordinate 14,306, forward strand.
TCTGGTCGGTTGTACTCATACTACACTGTGCACTTATTGTGTAGATACCGGAGTGGGTCCTAGCGACGTTCAGTAGCTTTTGCTCGAATTCTTTCGCTGAGGGAGACTTGAGGTACCGCTGCACGGCGTTCACAGCCTTGAAGTCCCCTTCCTCCCTTTCCTTACTATTTTATTGAGTTCCAAAACAACGTATTTTGTTCAGACCATTTTTGTAGCACTCTAAATGTTTATGTACTCGTGACACTAGCTTCTGGCTTATATTTAGACTTCGTTGTTCAGTATTATTTTACTATACTTTAGACTTATATTGCTTTAATTGTTAATATCTCATTATAAATTGTTAAAATCAATAAATTTTCTGTTTAATGTTGGTGTACCTAGCAAGTAGATGTTAGGTTCTGTATCTATCACACGTGTTAGAAATACTGTGAGGTATGTGAGATCGTCGCCTGCAAGGACCTTAAATTTTAAATAGTGTTGTGCATATGTCAAGATAGAATGTACCAAAACATTGTATTTGGATATTCCTACTAGGTGGAATTACCTATTTGATGTTGAATACGGCACAAAACTTTGAAAAGGACTTTGCAAGTTTTATCTTTTTTATGATAGATTTTCTGCTTATCTTTGTTCTCATCTTTGTGAAGACGATGGTAGTGCAGGTTCTCTTGAATCTGATGATTGGGTGAATGTGAGGATGTGATAAAGTTTCTTGCAAGATTTCACGAGCTCACCAAAAATGTTTCAGGTTCACGTTATCTCACTTGTAATGCTCATTTTGAGGATGTATCTAAAATTTATTGTCATTTGAAAATGTTTTTAATTAGTGAGGATGGGCATTTGAGAAAAATGGTTGAACGGATGCAAGAGAAGTTCAAGAAATATTGGGGTGAGCTTGAAAAGATGAATAAAATAATTTTTATTGCTTCCGTCTTGGATCCACGTAACAAGTTTGAATATGTTAGCCTTGCACTTGATGAACTTTTTGGGGAGGAAAAAGGGAAGAAAATAAATGATGAGGTGTATGCTTATATGAATTCTTTGTTTGAAGAGTATCTAAAAAGGTATTCGACAGGATCTTGTCCTCAATCTCCATCTAAATCTTTTTGGCCATTGAAGTACTTTTGTTGGGGGTTGGCGAAAAGGATTGATCAATTGCATCCTTGAATGACACATGAGTACTTTCACTTCACATGTTATGTGGTTTATGCATTGCTTCAGAAACTGAGAAACATCCATAATCCATATTGTTTAACTTTCAAGATCCACGTACGTGTGTTTTTCATCAATGAGGGAATTGGCTTCAATTTCCGTGCAATCAAATTAAGTGTTTTTTTTTTTCATATGTAAGTGTTCTGTTAAATTTCAATGTTATTTCAGTGGGAGTTCTTCATTGTTATGTGCAAATTAAGTGTTTTGTGCATCTAGTGGGACTGTGGGAATGCATCTTTAATAGGGAACGGTGCGATACCAAAATCGTACCGAACTACTTTGGTATGGTATTTGGTATGCACAATTGATATACCGAATACTGAAGTACCGAACCATAATTCATAAATACCGTACCGAAGTATCGAACGATCACTCCTACCGCTTGGTGGGCCTTATGGAGAGTGTGGCCCAGACTGGTGCATTTTCGGTGGCACCAGCCGTCTCTCAGGCTGGGGGAGGAGCACAGACTCCCGCTACTCACACTCCGGAGCAGATGGCTCCCCTATATCAGACTCTAGTAGCCTAGCTAGTTGGGGTAGTTCAGTCGGTTGTTGTGGCACAGGTCGGGGATAGGCCCACTATGTCTTCTGAGGCCTATGAGGCTGGATGAGTTTACCAAGTTCTTTCCTGTTCATTTCAGTAGTACATCTTCTTAGGACCCACATGATTACTTGGACCGTTGCCACGAGGTATTGCGCAACATAGGTATTCTTGAGACCACTGGAGTCGACTTTGCAGTGTTCCAGATGACTAGTTCTGCCAAGAGATGGTGGAGAGATTATGTGTGGACCAGACTAGCTGGTTTGCCTTCACTTACCTGGGACTAGTTTTCACAGCTATTTCTAGAGAAATTCATCTGTTTCACTTTGAGAGAGGAGTATCGCAGGCAGCTTGAGCGCCTTCAATAGGGTGGCATGACCTTCGCGCAATATGAGACTCGATTTGTGGACCTAGCTCGCTATGCCATTGTCTTGCTCCCTACTGAGAGGGAGAGAGTGAGGAGATTCATTGATGGAATCACTTTCAGTATCATACTACAAATGGCCAAGAAGACTAGAGATGATATTTCTTTCTAGAGGGCCGTAGAGATTGCCAGAAGAATTGAGATGGTTCGTGGTTAGGAGAGGGAGGCCGGTGTCTGATAAGAGGCCCTACAGGGTGCCAAAGTGTTTTTGAAGATTGATTTGAGGTTTGGCTACCATCAGTTGAAGATTAGGGCATCGGATGTCCCTAAGATAGCTTTTTAGACTCGGTATGGGCATTACGAGTTCCTAGTGATGTCATTGGAGTTGATAAATGTCCTAGCAGTATTTATTGATTTGATGAACCGGGTATTTAAGCCTTATTTGGACTCTTTTGTGATCGTATTTGTTGATGGCCAATGTTGACTCTCCATTTTAAAATTTATTTACTTGTATTTAATAATTTACATGAATGTTTTGAAAGTATTTTCTATCAATAAAATACCTATTTTTACAAATTAATTAAGTATTAGATTTGACAATTAATCACCCAGTATTAGTACTATATAATCATAAATATATTTACTATTTTAATACTATTAAAATAATTTTAAAATAGACCATTGAGGTTTTATAATTAATTTAAGGAATTACTCTTAAAATATTGATTAATTCAATTACAATGTTAGTAATTGAAAATTAGTGTTGTAATTAGAAAACAAAGTATTTTATAAATAATTAATTACAATAATTAGTAGGACATTGTATATTTATAATTTTACAATATTTTATTGGAAATTAATTAAGTTTAATTAAGTTAATTTTAAAGAGGGTAAAAACTAAATGGTTATAATTGCAATTGCATAATTAAACACACAATGGCTATCTTTTAAATTAATTCCAGCCCAATACCAAGCCCAAATTCGGACCTGACTCAAGCCAAACCACCCCTTCATTCTATGTTGGCAATCCTGGCCACTCCATTTGAACTAATCAGAGCACGCCACGCCACCAGTCTCCCTCACTCACAGAGAAAACACAACAAATTTGGACAGTTGATCTATTTCATCAGCGGTCCGTGTTTAATCTCCCATTTTCCTTTATTCTTTAATCTCTTAGGGTTTCTATGCTGTTGAAAGAAGAAGATCTAGCAACCGTTACATATTCTCCTAAAAATCATTTAAAATTTGAATTATCTGGGGCGTTGATCAAATGATCCAATGGCACAGATCTCTCTCACTCTTCTTAACCTTAGAGACAGCTCAGCCGTACCCCAAACCCTAATCATTTGCCTCCTGACCTTATCGACTTCATTTCCTTTTTCTCTCCCTCTTCTCTCAACCTCACAGACCTGATCATTAGAGAAACCTTGCACAAATTCGTGAAAGGTCTCAAATCAACCAAAAAATCATACCTTATGTTTCTCATACCCACGATTCTCACCGATCCTTTTCCCGTTTCATCACTCCATTTCAAATCCCCCAAATCCGAAAACCCTAGCATACGAATGAACATCAACTCTTCAAATTTCTCTTGTGTTATGTTAAATCGAAGCATGCATGGAGCTTCTTCAAAGTCTCATGATGAATATTCTATACCCAGAGGTCAAACACAGTGACCTATGGGTCTTCGAACTTTGTCCGCTGATTTTTGCTTCCAATGGTCAGCCTTTCCTCGCTCAGGTAAATCCTTTACTGATTTCACCTCTATTTCTTAGATTTTCACTCGATTTTGCTTGCATCATCTGGTAGTCGTCACTCTCCACTACCAAGTTTTAATATGCTGAAACCCTAAGCCATTGAATAGCACTATAAATGAAGCGTTGAATGCTTTCACTTCCATTCCTACCATACCTCTCTCTCTCTCTCTCTTATTTGTTTCGAGTTCTTTCACTGCTCAAGCTTGAAGTTTTGGATCCTACGCGATTAAATTGAACCTCTGTTTGGTCTGCTGCCTAGAAAAGGTCGATATACCTCCACCCTTTCTCTTTTTACTGTTTCATTTGAAGACCATGAATATACTGCTGTCTTTTTATTAATTATTTTCGTTTGTAATGTTTGTCATTAGTCTATAATCATTTATTCTAGTTCATAATGCCTTGTTGTTGATCTGCGGTCAGCTGTTATGCTTTCATGTGTCTCTAATCAGTATTGACTAAGTTGTTATGTGACCTTGATGAATTCTACTCTTAATCAAATAGCTTATATGATTAAGTTCCTTAATATGCCTTAATGACTTCTCATGTTTGCCTAGGCTTCACATTTTCCTTAATTTTCTGTTGTGATATTTATAATTTCAATATTCTGTTATTATGTATTTAGGCTTGTTGTTTGATGACTCTAACATATATGAATGCACATAGTTTAATCCTTCATTACTTAGTTGAAGTATGTGAAGTTTAAGTGTTCAAAATATGCTTTCTTTCTTTATATAAGTGTTGGTAACCTTAAAGCAACCCTTGAGTTATTACTATGAATTTCTTATATTTGTGTTTAACTGCTAATTACTTCTCTAAGTCTCTTTATATGGAACACTCTCACTAAGGTAACTAGGTCAACTCTTATAAACACCAGAAACCATTCTGCATGTGTTTTGTTATGATCAAGCTATCTCTCATAAAAATAGGTTATAGTCATGTCTGCTATAATTGAATGTTAACTATTTTTCAAGTTGGATACAACTCCATCATGTTTCGATGATGATCTGTACAACTGAGTTAAGCTTGCTCTGTATAATTTCTCACTTGTCTTTAACCCCCTTAATGACATTGTTGACCTGACTTGATAATGATTGAAACTCTCCTGTTTTGTCAGATCATAACCTTGGCTGAAACATCTATGTGTAGTTGAATGAAAGTTCTGCATACATCTCTATTTGTTCCCCATGATTTCATGCTTCTGCGCACTATCTTGAAACTGCACCCAGCTCTCTCTTTCCCTTTAATCTGAATTTTGACCTAGTTTATGAACCCTAAGGGAAACTTCTTATTGCTACTACTTGGATATAATAGTTTTCCTATTTCATAATGAGATTAACACTCTTATAAAGAAGTGGTTCCGTCATCAATTTCAAGTTAAGTAAGATTGATAGTTTGAGATCCTGTTAAGCATTCTTAGGATTTCCATTTGAATCTGTAAACCTATAGTCATGTTAAAAGCTTTGAGTGTATTCTGGTATCTCTAATAACACCTGCACAGGTTCTAAATATGACTGTTTGTCAGAACCTTTGTTGATACTTTCAAAAGTTTCAAATAGTATTGTTAACCTATGCGTGCAAGACTTGAGTTAAGCCAATTTGTGATTAATCTGCTAGGGCAAAAGGCATTTGTATTCATAAACTGTTGCAAATCTGGACTGTCTGCTCTTTTCTCTGATTTCAGGTGTTTGGTTCTTTGGTAGTAGCATGACAACATCTTTCTCCCTATGTGTGTTTGAAACTACCTGTTTAATGTCTTCACTTAGTGTTGGAAATATAGTACGAAAATGTAGATAAAACTGTTTTTGTGTTCCTTATGCTATTCTGTTAAGAGAGGGGTATACTTCTGTGGTATGATGTTAATGTAAAGAACCGATCAGTCGTTTTGCTTTCTAGATTCCCGTTCCACTAATTAAGACTTCCCGTATGTGCTTTTACTGTTTTATGACTTGTGGGGATGGTTGGTTTAGGTTTGGAAGGGTTCGGGTTGAAATCGGAACACTTAGTTCCTTAATAGTAGCCTATGATGGCCAAGTTTGACTTGAATCAAAATTTTGAGTAAACGGCCTCGAAACCGAGATTTGATGGTTCCAATAAGTTTGTATGATAATTTTGGACTTGGGCGTGTGTTCGGATCGGGTTTCGGGTGAGCCAGGAGCATTTTGGTGCTTAATGATGAAAGTTAGTTCATTGAAGGTTTTCTAGTTCTTTAAATTTGGTTTGGACTAGACTTTGGTGTTATCGAGATCCATTTGGGATTCCGAGCCTGAGAATAGGTCCATATGGTGATTTATGACTTGTACGCAAAATTTAGTGTTATTCTAAGTAGTCTAAGTATGATTTGGTGCGTTCGGAGTAAGTTGAAAAGCTTGAAGTTCATAATTTGATTAAATTTGGTTTTGGGGTGCGATGCTTAGCTTTGATGTTATTCTATGTTTTTTGAGAGTTTGAACAGGTCCATATTATGTTTATGGACTTGTTGGTGCATTTGGACGGGGTCGCGGGTGGCTCGGGTGAGTTTCGGACCGCTCGGAGCTAAGCCAAAAATCAACTGGTGTGCTGTTCTGGTTTCCTTCTTCATGCACACGAAGGACTCTTACAATCGCGAAGAAGGATTTGGGGACTGGGTAGTGTTTCCCTTCGCGTTCACGACCAGGGGTCGCGTTCGACTGGTCGTGTTCGCGTAGAAGACCTGGGCCGGAGCAACTTATTTGCCTTTCGCGTTCGCGGTTTGAGGCACGCGTTCGTGAAGAGAAGACGGCCCAAGGCATCACGTTAGTGAGTGCCTTCTGCGATCGCATAGAAGGTTTTTCCTAGGTTTTTCAGTTTTGGCTTAGCGATCACGAGGGCTAGTCCACGATCGCGAAGAAGGCAAACCTATACAATGTGTATTTAATTCGGGACTTAGCCTATTTTTCACACACTTTCAGTTGGTCTTGGGGCATTTTGAGAGCACTTTTGTGGGGGATTCTCATCAACATCACAAAGTAAGTAAACTCTACCCATTTTTAAGTTAAATATGTGAACTATAGATAGATTAAACATGGGAAATTAGTGAAACTAATGGGATTTGTGAAGAACCTAGGGTTTAAGTAAAATTGAGATTTGATCATGGATTTGATTATGGAATTAGGTAAAAATCATATATTTATATTCGTGAAGTTATGGGTAACATTTATCTTTGAAAATTTTCGGAATCGGGGGACATGGACCCCGCGGTGAATTTTAGGAATCTTCCAAATTGGGTTGGGTAATCACTTTAATAGTTAAATTATGAACATTTGAACAATTATTGATTAGTTTGTACGACCTTTGACTAGTTTCAGATTGTTCGGCAACGACTTCAGGTTTCTAGAGTGATTTGGGGATCGGAAAGTGGACTTGGGAACGTGGTAAGTCTCTTGCCTAACCTTGTAAGAGGGAATTTACCCCATAGGTGTTTAAATTATTATTTGTTACTAATTGTGGGTGCTACATACACAAGAAGTGACGAGAGTCCATGCGTAGCTAGAATTCATGTTATGTACGCGTAGACCTAGGCCTTTATTATGCTATTACTCACACTATTTGGACTCAACTTGTTAGTTTAATTGCTTGTATTAGTAAGCAAAATTTGGTTAAAGATTATGTTAAATCGAGCTTCATTAATTAGAGAGTTGGAAAAAAAGTTTAATTATTGATGGAAATTATATCCTTTCATGGGCTTACCTCGGAGTTGTAAATATGAAATTTGATAATGGAAAGTTTCCCTATTCCTGTGGATCGGGCCGAATGCCTCGGTAATATTTATATATATATATATATATATATATTATGGGATGCATCCATGGATCGAACTGTATGACCTTGGTAGTGTATGTACACGAATATCATGGATCGGGTCGTACGACCTCGGCATAACTCGTGCGTGTTGTCGCTCGGAGTCCGATTTCACTTGATATGTCTGTCATGACTTGAGGATTGATAATACATGTTAAGCCCTTACTTATTGAGATTAATATGTGATATTTGAATACTTTTAATTGTTATTTTAATAAATGATTATCTAATTATTGCCTCTTATTCCATTATTGCTGTTGTATTTCATGCCTATTAAATAATCTTGTACATTATATATATCGCCCACTAGTAAGTGCCGAAGTCGACCCCTCGTCACTACTTCTTCAAGGTTAGACTAGATACTAACTAGGTACATGTTGTTTATTACTCACGCTATATTTCTGCACATATTGTGCAGGTTCTGAGGCAGGTGCATCTGGAGTTCGTCCGGGCGCGTACCTGCATTATCCGGAGGCTTAGTGCTGAGCTGGTCTCCCATGCTCCGTTCTGCAGCACCTGGAGCCTTTTCTTGTTATGATTACCGTTTCTGTCTATTTTGTTTCAGAAAGTAGTTATTAGAGAGTTTTGTATATTCTACTCGAGGCTTGTGCACTTGTGAAATTGGGTTTTGGAAATATTCTAGTAGACATTATATGGTTTTGAGTATTAAATTCACTATTTTTACTCTTTCTTTATTTTATGCTTCACATTACTACAATCACATTTTCGTTGTTCTCTTATAAATAAAAATCAATTACTTTTAAAATATTAAAATGATAAATTAAATGGGTAGTTTACTATTGGCTTGCCTAGCGGCAACGTTGGGCGCCATCACGGCTTATAGTGGAAATTGGATCGTGACGGCTTGGTGTCAGAACTCTAGGTTCACATAGGTTTCACAAGTCATGAGCGGTCCTAATAGAGTCTTGTAGATCGGTGCAGAGACGTCCGTACTTATCTTCGAGAGGCTATAGGGTGTTAGGAAATTTCTCTTTCTTCATCTCCTATCGTGCAATTGATGTTATGTTAAGTGTCTTTCTTTTATTCTCTCACATATGGAGAGAATGCACGCGGAAGATGTACCCAGCAGTGGAGGTGCTGCTCCTCCTATTGCTAGAGGCCGATGCAGAGGCCTGGGGAGAGCTCCAGCTCCTGCTAGAGGACGAGGGCATCCTAGAGTTGCTCCCTTCGTACCACCAGCGAATCCAGTGGAGGATCCTTTCATTGAGGAGCAAGGTGAGGTGCCTGCAGCTAAGCCGGCCCCGGCAGAGTTCACGTCTGCGCCGGGATTTCAGGAGGTCATGGGTCATATGCTCTGGTTCATGGATTCTATGACACATGCTGGTTTATTTCCAGTGGATCTAGCCACATCTCAGGTGGGAAGGGGAGTACAGACCCCTACAGCTCAGGCTCTAGGGCACGCCACTACCGTATATCAGATCCCAGGTTCATTACTTGTGGGCGGAGCCCAACCAGTTGCAGCGGCTGTACTATAGCCCAGAACTAATGCGGTCGTCGAGCCGCATAAGCTTTTGGATAGATGGACCAGATTGCGTCCTCCTGCCTTTGGCGGTGAGCGACATGAGGACCCCCATGATTTATTGGCTGTTGCAAGGACAGACTTTACAACATGAGAGTATTGGAGTCCAAGGGGGTGGACTTCACCACATTTCAGTTAGAGGGCAGCGTTCCTAGATGACGGCAATCCTATCTTCTTAGCAGGCCAGCAAGTTCGCCTCCCTTGACTTAGGATCAGTTCACACTTTCTGGAGAGATATATTCCACCCTATAAGAGGGAAAATCTAGGGGGTCACTTGAAGTAGCTCTAGCAGGGTCAGATGTCTGTGACCGATTATGAGGCGATATTCTCTGAGTTGTCCCGCCATACACTTATGATACTCCCCACCGATGCAGAGAGAGTGCCCAGAGTTATTGCGGGCTTGCATTATGGTATCCTGGTTATTATGGCTCGAGAGGTGGAGATAGGAACTCCCTACGAGCAGGTTGTGGAGATAGCTCGACGGATTAAGGGTATCTGCACCCAGGGCTGATTGTATACGACAGGGGAGAAGAGGCCTCGGCATTCTGGAGGATTCAACAGTGCCCCTCTGGGGGCAGAGGTTAGTTCGTGAGGAGTCAATCTAGCAGACCCACTTATTCAACACCACCGCCTTCTCGGGGTGCACCAGTGTGGATCTATTTCAGTGCTATTCTAGAGAGCTCCTACCGTCCACCGGCTATTCAGGTCCCTTCCAGCGGATATTCAGATCCCCTGCGCCTGACTTAGCGTCAGCCATCTTCCGCACCGAGAGGTTGCTATGAGTGCGTGTATCTTGGTCACATGAGGAGATCTTCCCCCAGGTTTCAGGGCAAGGCAGTGCAACAGGGCCAGCATGGCCATCAGCCTATGATTACTGCACCAGCTGCCACACCGGCTGTCTGGCCTGCTAGAGGCGGAGGGCAGGTGGGTAGGGGTCGCCCTAGAGGTGGGGGCCTGGCAGGTGGCGCTCCAGCTAGGTTCTATGCTTTTCCAGCCATAGCAGATGCAGTAGCCTCAGACGCCATGATCATAGGTATTATTTTTGTCTGCGGTAGGGATGCTTCAGTATTACTCGATCCATTGTCTACATATTCATATGTTTCTTCTCTATTTTCTCATTATTTGGATGTCCCTCATGAGTCCTTGGGTATTCCTGTTTATGTGTCCATGCCTCTGGGCGATTCAGTTGTTGTGGATCGGGTCTACCAGTCTTGTATTGTGATTTTATGTGTTTATGAGACCAGAGCAAATCTTCTATTGCTCGAGATGACCGACTTTGAGGTCATCCTGGGCGTGGATTGGTTGTCTCCATATCATGCTATCCTTGATTACCATGCTAAGAATGTTACCTTGATGATGCCAGAGTTGTCTAGATTGGAGTGAATGGGCTCATCTATCAGTGCATCTAGTTGGATTATCTCTTTCCTGAAGGTTCGACACCTGGTCGAGAAGGGTTGTTTGACTTATTTAGCTTATGTTCGGGATATTGTTACAGAGACTCCTACGATTGATTCAATGCCCGTGTGCGAGAGTTCTCCAATGTGTTTCCTTCTGATTTACCAAGCATGCCACCATATCATAATATCGATTTCAGTATTGATTTGGCACCAGGTACCCAGCCTATCTCTATTCCATCGTACCGCATGGCTCCGAAAGAGTTGAAAGAGTTGAAGGAGTTGCTGGCAAAGGGGTTCGTCAGGCCGAGTATGTCGCATTAGGGTGCACCGATGTTACTTGTGAAAAAGAAGTATGCGGATGTGCATTGATTACCACCATTTGAACAAAATCATTAAGAAAAAAAATACCCATTTCCACATATTGATGATTTATTTGACCAGTTGTAGGGTGCTCGGTGTTCTCTAAGATCGACTTGAGATCTGGGTATCATCAGCTGAATATTCGTGCTTCGAATATTCCAAAGACGGCCTTCCGGACTGGGTATGGCCATTATGAGTTTCTAATGATGTCTTTCGGCTTGACCAACGCCCCGACGACATTTATAGATTTGATGAATCGGGTGTTTAGGCCATATCTTGACTCCTTTGTCATTGTCTTCATTGATGACATATTGATCTACTCGCGTAGTATGGAGGAGCACGAGCAGCATTTGAGAGTTGTGCTTCAGACCTTGCGAGAACAGAAGTTATATGCTAAGTTCTCCAAGTGCGAGTTCTGGTTAGATTCTGTGGCATTCTTGGGGCATGTTGTATTAGGTGAAGGTATTAAGGTGGATTCCAGGAAGATCGAGGAAGTCCAAAGTTGGCCTCATCCTACCACAACGACCGAGATCAGGAGTTGCTTGGGGTTAGCAGGTTATTATCGTCAGTTTGCGGATGACTTCTCATTTATTGAAGCACCTTTGACTAGATTGACCCAGAAGGGTGCTCCGTTCCGATGGTTCAATGATTGCGAGGCGAGCTTTCAGAAGCTCAAGACAGCTTTGATTGCAGCATCGATTTTAGTGTTGCCTTCCGATTCAGGGATGTATACCGTGTATTACGACGCTCACGCATTGGCCTGGGTTGTGTATTGATGTAGGAGGGGCGAGTTATTGCATATGATTTACGTCAGCTGAAGCCCCACGAGAAGAATTACCCCATACATGATTTGGAGTTGGCCGCGATAGTTCATGCTCTCAAGATCTAGAGGCATTATTTTTATGGGATGTCCTGTGAAGTCTACACCGATCATCGTAGCTTGCAACATTTGTTTATGCAAAGGGATCTTAATTTGAGGCAGTGCAGGTGGCTTGAGTTACTGAAGGACTATGATATCACCATCCTTTATCATCCAGGAAAGGCAAATGTGGTTGCAGATGCCTTGACCAGAAAGGCCGAGAGTACATGTAGTTTGGCATTTATTTCGGTAAAGGAAAGGCCATTGGCTTTGGACATTCAGTCCTTAGCTAACAGACTTGTGAGGTTGGATATTTCATAGCCTAGTCGAGTTCTTGCATGTGTTGTGGCTCAATCTTCATTATTTGAGCGGATCTAGGCTCGTCAGCACGATGATCTGCACCTTCTGGTTCTTAGAGAGACGGTGCTACGGGGTAGTGCCAAGGAGGTTTTTATTGATGAGTATGGTGTGCTGCGAATCCAGGGTCGCTTATGTGTTCCTAATGTTGATGGCTTGAGGGAGAAGATTCTAGAGGAGGCACACAGTTCTCGGTATTCTATTCATCTTGGTGCTACAAAGATATATCACGACCTGAGGCAACATTATTGGTGGCGATGGATGAAGAAGGACATAGTTGAGTATGTAGCAAGGTGTCTAAATTGCCAGCAAGTTAAGTATGAGCACCAGAGGCCAGGTGGCCTACTCCAGCAGTTGGTTATACCGGAGTGGAAATGGGAGCGGATAACTATGGACTTTGTAGTTGGGTTGCCGCAGACGTTGAGGAAGTTTGATGCCGTTTGGGTCATATTCGAAAAGCTGACCGAGTCGGCACACTTCATTCCAGTTGTGACTACTTACTCTTCAGAGAGGTTGCCCCAAATTTACATTCAGAAGATTGTCTGGTTGCATGGTGTGCCTATTTCTATCATTTTAGATAGAGTCCATCACTTCACTTTGCATTTTTGGAGAGCAGTACAGAGTGAGTTAGGCACCCAGGTAGACCTCAGCATAGCCTTTCATCCGCAGAACGACGGGCAGTCATAGCGGACAATTCAAATTCTGGAGGATATGCTCAGAGCATGTATGATTGATTTTGAAGGGCAATTGGATCAATTCTTGCCTTTGGTTGAGTTTTCTTATAACAAAAGTTATCAGTCCAGCATCAAAATGGCTCTATTTGAGGCTTTGTATGGTTGGCGATGTCGTTCGCCCATCGGATGGTTTGAACCCCGCGAGGCTAGGTTATATGGCATTGATTTAGTGAAGGTTGCCTTGGAGAAGGTAAAGGTTATTCAGGAGCGGCTTCGCATAGCACAGTCGAGACAGAAGAGTTACGTGGATCAGAAGGCGCGTGATTTATCATTTATGGTGGGCGAGAAGGTTCTCTTGAAAGTCTCATCGATTAAGGGTATCATGAGGTTCAGGAAGAAGGGCAAGCTGAGCCAAGGTTTATTAGCCCATTTGAGGTGTTGAGACGAGTTAGGAGGTTGCTTATGAGCTTTTTTTCCTCCCAGTCTATCGGGAGTTTATCCGATCTTCCACTTGTCTATGCTCTGGAGTACCATGCCGATATGTCGCATGTGTTAGATTACAACACGGTTCAGCTAGATAAGAGCTTGGGTTATGAGGAGGAGCCAGTTGCTATTTTTGACAGGCAGGTTTACCAGTTGAGGTCAATGAAGATTTCTTTGGTAACAGTCCAGTGGAGGGGTCAACCAGTCGAGGAAGCGACTTCGGAGACCGAGGAGGACATGCAGAGCAGATATCCGCATTTATTCAGCACTCCACGTATGATTCTAAACCTGTTCGAGGACGAATATTTATTTAAGAGGTGGAGAATGTAACTACCTGACCGATCATTTTGCTTTCTAGATCCCCGTTCCCCTAATTAAGACTTACCCTATGTGCTTTTACTGTTTTATGACTTGCGAAGATGGTTGGTTTAGGTTTGGAAGGGTTCAGGTTGAAATCGGAACACTTAGTTCATTAATAGTGGCCTATGATTGCCAAGTTTGACTTGAGTCAACGTTTTGAGTAAATAACCTCAGAATCAGGATTTGATGGTTCCAATAGATTCGTATGATGATTGTGAACTTGGGCGTGTGTTCCGATCGGGTTTTGGGTGATCCGGAAGCATTTCAATGCTTAATGTTGAAAGATGGTTCATTAAAGGTCTTCTAGTTCTTTAAATTTGGTTTTGGAGTAGGCTTTGGTGTTATCAAGGTCCTTTTGGGATTTTGAGCGTGAGAATAGGTCCGTATGGTGAGTTATGACTTGTACGCAAAATTTGGTGTCATTCCGAATAGTCTAAGTATGATTCGGCGCGTTCGGAGTAAGTTGAAAAGCTTGAAGTTCATAATTTGATTAAATTTGGTTTTGGGATGCAATTCTTAGTTTGTAGTTGTTTTACGTGTTTCGAGAGTTTGAGCTAGTCTGTAATATGTTTATTGTGACGTCCTGTGATATGTTCACGTAACTGTATCCATACCCCTGCTTTTATGCTTATCATCTTTAATTTGCCCTCTTTTTCAATTACGTATCTTCAGTTGACATTCTATTCTATACACTCTCATAACTAGCAATCTCAAAAAAAAAAATTCAAAAAGAAAATAGAGTACAAAAATGACTCTAAGAAACTAAAGGATTAAAAGATATAGAATTATTTTTGACTAGTACTGAGAATTATTTTCACTCAATTTTACAAGCATATCGTGATCCAAAGACAGAGAAACGATTTTCATTAACAGAATTCAAAAAAATAAAAAATTTAACATACAAAGAAGCTAAGAAAATATGTTATATAATACATATACATAAAAATAATATTCGACCTTCTCGTTCGTGAAGTACGGGTCGCGTTCACAGAGGCATGGGACTGGTGGCCTTCGCGTTCACGGTCGACTGGTCGGGTTCATGTAGAAGACTTGGGTCTAGGCCTGGGCAACTTAGTTGCCTTTCGCGTTCGGGGTTGGAGGCACGTGTTCTCTAAGAGAAGACGGCCTAAGGCATCGCGTTCGCGAGTGCCTTCTCGCGATCGCATAGAATGTTTTTCCTGGGTTTTTCAGTTTTGCCTTCGCGATCATGATGGCCTGTCCGCGATCGCAAAGAAGGCAGACCTGAGCAGTGTGCATTTAATTCGGGACTTAGCCTATTTGCCACACACTTTCACTTGGTCTTGGGCGATTTTGAGAGCACTTTTGTGGGGGATTATCATCAACATCACAAGGTAAGTAAACTCTACCCATTTTTAAGTTAAATATATGAATTATATGTAAATTAAACATGGGAAATTAGGGAAACTTGTGGGATTTTGTGAAGAACCTATGGTTTAGGTAAAATTGAGATTTGGTCATGGATTTGATTATGGAATTTGGTAAAAATCATATATTTGTGATCGTGAGGTTATGGGTAACATTTATCTTCGAAATTTTCGGAATTCGGGCACGTGGGTCGGAAGGTAAAATTTAGGAATCCTCCAAATTGGGTTGTATAATCACTTTAATAGATAACTTAGGAACTTTTGAATAACTATTGATTAGTTTGTACAACCTTTGACTAGTTTCGGATTGTTCAACAACAACTTGAGGCTTTTAGAGTGATTTGGGGATCGGGAAAGTAGACTTGGGAAAGAGGTAAGTCTCTTGCCTAACCTTGTAAGAAAAAATTTACCCCATAGGTGTTTAAATTACTATTTGCTACTAATTGTGGGTGCCACGTATGCACGAAGTGATGAGAGTCCATGCGTAGCTAGAATTCATGTTATGTCCTGGTAGACACAGGCCTTTATTATGCTATTACTCGCACAATTTGGACTCAACTTATTAGTTTAATTACTTGTATTAGTAAGTAAAACTTGTTTAAAGATTATGTTACATCGAGTTTCATTACTTAGAGAGTTGGCGGAAATGTTTAATTATTGATGGAAATTATATCCTTTCATGGGCTTACCTCGGAGTTGTAAATATGAAATTTGAAATTCGAAAATTTTTCCTATTCCTGTGGATCGGGCCGAACGTCTCGGTAATATTTTTATAAATATTATGGGATGCATCCATGGATCGAATCATACGACCTCGATAGTGTATGTACACGAATATTATAGATCGGGTCGTACGACCTCGAATAACTTGTGTGTGTTGTCACTCGGAGTCCGATGCCACTTGATATGTCTATCATGAGTTGAGTATTGATATTACATGTTAAGCCCTTACTTGTTAAGAATAATATGTGATATTTGAGGGCTTTTAATTGTTATTTTGATAAATGGTCATTCAATCATTGCCTCTTATTCCATTATTGGTGTTGTATTTCATGCCTATTAAATAATCTTGTACATTATATATGTTTCTTACTAGTTATTGTCGAAGTCGACCCCTCGTCACTACTTCTTCGAGTTTAGACTAGATACTTACTGGGTACATGTTGTTGATGTACTCACTCTACAATTTTGTATATATTGTGCAGGTTCTGAGGCAGGTGTATCTGGAGTTCGTCCAGGCGCGTACCCGCATTATCCAGAGGCTTAGTGCTGAGCTGCTTTCCCATGCTCCGTTCTGCAGCACCCGATGCCTTCTCTTGTTATGATTTATTGTTTTTGTCTATTTTGTTTCAAAAAGTAGTTCTTGGAGAGTTTTGTATATTCTACTAGATGCTCGTGCACTTGTGACATTGGATTTTGGGAATATTCTAGTAGACATTATATGGTTTTGCTCTTTCGTTATTTTATGCTTCACATTACTACAATCACCTTTTCATCGTTCTCTTATAAATAAAAATTAATTACTTTAAAAATATTAAATGAGAAATTAAATAGGGTAATTCACTGTTGGCTTTCCTAGCGATGACGTTGGGCGCCATCACGGCCTATAATAGAAATTAGGTCGTGACAGTTATGGTGATTGATTCACATTGAAGGTGCCTCACTGGCAATTAAACCTATAGGGAAGAATGAGTCGTTAGTGGTTAAGGGTATTTGGTAGTAGAGTTTAACTCTTGGTTGGACTTCTCTCCCCGGCACAAGCGTTTCCCTAGGCCTTGAGACCCTTGGGAACTTTGAAGTGTCGGGGGATTCAAAGGGGGCTTCGACCTTGAGTGGAACTCTATCCTTAGCCCTTAATTCCTTGACACTCGTTATTCTCTTTAGGTTTAGTGTTTAATGACAACGAAAGTTTTCAATGTAAATTATTTACAATACATAATCGCCACATTAGTATAACCTCTCATAATATTTAAGTATTGTTAGTTTGTTATGTTTTGTTCAAGTCATTTGCTTATGTATTTCATGCATGACTGAATATACAGAATGTGTGTCTAATGACTTGCTCTTTTCTTTTGAATATGTACAATTGTTTGGGTCTGCTGAGTTCTTAAGGAACTTAGGCTCAAGTCCAGCATTGTTATATCCTGGAAATTCGAAGTGAGCTATTGCCCAACCTTGTTATTGCTGGGCTTGTCTCTTTGAGATCCAAAAAACAAGAGTCCAATCCTCTCCCTTTTCTCTTTTAGTGCTTACTGCTTCACTACATTAGATTTACTGCCTTATTATTTCTGCTGCGTTCTTGTTGTTTTATCTTACACATGTATGCAAAAATTATCTTATTGGATTGAATGCTTTACTTTACATCTTAAATCATGTGAACAACTTAGGCAAGCCTTAAATAACCTTGGATTAAAAAAAAATTAGTTAGTAAATAATCCTCCAATCACAAGCTGTTATATCATTAATCTACTATGCTTTGCTAACTCTTCTTAAAGATTTTGAAGCCCAAAAAGCTTAGCAAGAGATGGCAGTCCCTCTTTCAAAAGGAAAACCAAAATTGAATTGCAAGTTTAACCTTCTAAAAGGAAATCAACTCTTTTCGAAAATCAAGGTGCTGCCGCTCAAACACAGATTTTCAAACAAGTCTAATATTTAAGAAGCCAAGGCATATCTTAGGCTTACTTTTATAACATCTTCAGCTTATTAGAGTAACATGAATATCCATACTTTAGAAACAAAGTGTTTTATAACTTAGCTCTTCTTTCACATGTTTTCCTAAATACAAACATCATGCACATTTTTAAGCTCTTTCAAGCATATATACATTAACATTATTTTTCTAAGACTCCTCTACAAATCCATACCCCTTTTAACTACATACCTTCTTTGTAAGTACTATGTCCTAATACATAGTAAGCCATGCTCCTTTAATGCTAGTTAAGCATAATACGAACAATTAGTCCTTAATCTAGTCTAAGTCCTATGGAGCTACCTCAGATAGATTTTAAGGGGTGCCTAACACCTTCCCTTTAGAAGAATAAGAACTCTTACCCATAACCCGTTAACAGACTAATAAGGAATATGACTTTGGTAATTAAATAGTACCCTAGTATACCTTTAAGTATTATGTGGCAACTCTCTTTCATCAACAGAGAAACCACAAGTTGAATCTTGTTTTGACTAGTGCAAAATAGGGTATAACAGTATTCATTGATGATATCTTGATCTACTCCTACAGTCGAGCGGAGCATGAGCAGTATCTTTGAGTCGTACTTTAGACTCTGAGAGATAGTCAATTATATGCCAAGTTTTTAAAGTGTGAGTTTTGGTTGGACTCGATCGCCTTTAGGGCATGTTGTATTAGCCGAGGGCATAAAAGTGGATCCTAAGAAGATTGAGACGGTTCAGAACTGGCCTAGACCTACTTCAGCTATAGAGATTTGGAGTTTCCTAGGTTTGTCGACTTATTATCGCCGGTTCGTTGAGGGGTTTTCATCCATAGCAGCCTTATTGACTAGATTGACCCAGAAGGGTACTCCATTCAGGTGGTCGGATTAGTGTGAGTTGAGCTTTCAAAAGCTCAAGACTGCCTTGACTACAGCTCCAGTGTTGGTCTTTCTCGCAGGTTCAGGATCCTGCATGGTGTATTGTGACGCATCGCGTATTGGGCTTAGTGCAGTATTTATACATGATAACAGGGTGATTGCATATGCGTCGCGGAACTTGAAGGTTCACGATAAGAATTACCCTGTTCATGACTTGGAATTGGTAGTCATTGTTCATGCATTGAAGATTTGGAGGCATTACCTCTACGGCGCCGTATGAGGTATTCATGGATCATCGGAGTCTATTTGTTCAAGCAAAAGGATCTCAACATGAGGCAACGAAGATGGTTGGAGCTGTTGAAAGACTATGATATCACCATTTTGTATCATTTCGGGAAGGCCAATGTGGTGGCCGATGCCTTGCGTAAAAAGAATGTGAGTATGGGTAGCCTTGCGTATATTCTAGTTGGTGAGAGGCCGCTAGCATCAGATGTTCAGGCTATGGCCAATCTGTTCGTGAGGTAGATGTTCCGGAGCCTAGTTGGGTTCGAGCTTGCACGGTCTCTCGGTCATCTTTGTATGAGCGCATCAGAGAGCGTCAGTATGACGACCCCCATTTACTTGTCCTCAAAGACACGGTGCGGCATGGTGATGCCAAGCAGGTTACCATTGGAGATGATGGGGTTTTGCAGATGCAAGGTCAGATTTTTGTGCCCAATGTAGATGGGCTCTGTGAGTTGATTCTTGAGGAGGCCCATAGTTCACCGTATTCCATTCATCCGGGTGCCGCCAAGATGTATCAAGATTAGAGGCAGCATTATTGGTGGAGAACAATGAAGAATGATATAGTTGCATATGTGGCTCGATGTTTGAATTGCCAGCAGGTAAAGTACGAGCATCAGAGATGTGGTGGTTTGCTTCAGAGGCTTGAGATTCCTTAGTGGAAGTGGGAGTGTATTATCATGTATTTCGTTGTTGAGCTCCCACGACTCAGTTGAAATTTGACGTCGTATGGGTGATTATGGATAGGTAGACCAAATTGGCGTATTTCATTCCAGTAGCACTTACCTTTTCTTCAGAGCGGTTAACTAAGATCTATATCCGTGAGATCGTTCGTCTTCAAGGTGTGCCGGTGTCCATCATTTCTGATCGGGGCACATAGTTCTCCTTGAACTTTTGGAGGGCCATACAGCGTGAGTTAGGCACACAGGTTGAGTTGAGTACAACATTTCACCCCAGATGGGTGAGCAGTCCGAGTGCACCATTCAGATATTGGAGGATATGCTCCACGCTTGCATTATGTATTTTGGAGGTTCTTGGGATCAGTTCTTGCTGCTTGCGGAGTTTGCCTACAATAACAACTATTAATCGAGTATTCATATGGCTCCCTATGAGGCATAATATGGGAGGTTGTGTCATTTGTCAGTTGGTTGGTTTGAGCTAGGAGAGGCTTGGATGTTGGGTACCGATTTAGTTTAGGATGCCTTGGAAAAGGTCAAGATGATTCAGGATCGACTTAGCACAACTCAGTCTAGGCAGAAGAGTTATGCCGATTGTAGAGTTCGTGACGTTGCATTCATGGTTGGAGAGAGGGTTTTGCTCCATGTTTCACCCATGAAGGGTGTGATGAGGTTCGGAAAGAAGGGCAAGTTAAGCCCTAGGTATATCGAACCTTTTGAGATTCTTGAGAGAGTGGGTGAGGTGGCCTACAAGCTTGCATTGTCACCTAGTTTATCAGCACTCCATCTGGTGTTCCATGTGTCCATGCTCCGGAAGTATCACAGTGATCTGTCCCATGTGTTAGATTTCAGCTCAGTCCAATTAGACAATAATTTGACTTACAAGGAGGAGTCGGTGGCCATTTTAGCACAACAGATCCGGAAGCTGAGGTCTAAGAGTTATCCTTCGATTAGAGTGCAGTAGAGAGGTCAACCGATCGAGGCAGCTGCGTGGGAGTCCGAGTCCGATATGCGGAGTATATATCCACACCTTTTCACCAGTCCAGGTGCTTTTCTATGTCCATTCAAGGACAAACGTTTGAGATTAGCCTCTATTTTCGTGTTTCAAGAACTCAATTAGCTCTGTTTAGCATTTTTCGATTTGCATGCAGAGTTTGTGTCTTGTTTCAGAAAGTCTTTATGTGAAAAATTGAAACAAATGTAAATTTTTTCCTTAAAATGATTTGAGTTGACTACAGTTAACATTTTGTGTAAACAGACCCGGATCACTATTTTAAGGGCCCAGGGGGTCCGTATCATGATTTGGGACTTGGGCGTATGCCCCGAATTGAAATCGGAAGTCCCTAACTTGATTTGACGTGATTTAATGAAGAATAGTAATTTGAAGGTTTAAAGAATTCAAAAGTTTGACCGTAGGTTGACTTTATAGTCATTGTTCGGATTTCAGTTCTAAGACTTGGTATATGTTCATTTTACTATTATTGACTTGTCTGCAAAATTTGGTTCAAAATGGAGTTGATTTGCATGATTCGGATGGTCGGTTGAAAATTTGAAAGTTTTTACGTTTCTTTATAAAATTTCATGCAATTTGACATCTGATTCGTAATTCTAGGTGTTATTTTGGTATTTTGATCGCGTGAGTGAGTTCATATGATGTTATTACACTTGTATGTGTGTTTGGTTTGGAGCCCGAGGGGCTCGGGTGAGTTCCGAACGTGTTTGGGATGATTTTGGTTGAGGTTGGAATAGCTGGTGCACTTCTATTGCTGGTGTTCTGCTGCAGATCTCGCATTTGCGAGGTCTGGCTTGCAATTGCGAGCCTCGCTTTTGCGAACAAGTGTTCGCATTGGCGAGCATGGGCTGGACTAGGTAGCCTCGCATTTGCGAGGAGGATGTTCGCATTTGCGAACTGTTGGAGGTCGCATTTGCGATCTCAGAGTTGCATTTGCGACTCATTGTGTTCTTGAGTTATCTTCGCATCTGCAAATGAGTGGACCACATTTGTGAAGGTTGGGAGTTCGCATCTGCGAGCCAAATGTAGCATTTGCAACTTCTATGGCTCTGAGGCAGGGTTCGCATTTGCGACACTTGTCTCGCATTTGCGAACACGACTTTGCAATTGCAACATCTGCAGCTGGGTAAAAGAGGGAAAAAATGGGACTTAGCTCATTTCTCACCATTCTCAACCCTAAACACTCTAGAGGCGATTTTCCAAGAGGCTTTTCTTCCCAAATTCATTGGTAAGTGACTTTTATCCATTTTTTTTCAATTACCCATTACATTTCATGAAATTTCAACATCAAGTTTAGGATTTCCATGGTGTAAATTAGGGCTTTGGGTAGAATTGGAAATTTTTGTAAAATTGAGATTTAGATCTTGAATTGAGGTAAGATTTCGAAACAAATCACATAATTGAGCTCGGGGGTGAATGGGTAATCGGGTTTTGGTCCGAATCTTGGGTTTTGGCCAAGCGGACCCGGGATTGACTTTTATTGACTTTTTTCCAAATTCATTAAAGATTTAATATTCTTCACTCGTGGCTAGTTTCTAAAGCTTATTTTGAATTCTTTGAACTATATTTGGTTAGATTCGACTGGTTTGGAGGCGAATTTTAGAGGAAAGGCCTCAGTTGAGCTTTGGTTTGATTGCGGAGCGAGGTAAGTGTTGGATCTAACATTGACTTGAGAAATTAGTAATATGTTAACTATGTGTTGTGTAGATTATGTGAGAAAATGGCGTATATGTGAGGTGACGAGTGTATATACGCCGTCAAATATTTGTTTCCATGTTTTCTCGTTATATCATGAATTATCTTAGTCCATGCCCTAATTGTGACATGCTTTATTTGATTTCTATGCCGTAATTGTTAGTTGTCATTTAATTATTCTTGTATTGAATTTTTTGTCCCTTCTATGACTCTGTGCTAATTGCTACTTGCCTTAACTGTTTTCCTTGCACACCTTAATTGTCACATGCTTTACTTGCCCTATTATTTTTGTAATATTTTTTGCATCCTTTGGTTGTTACATGGTTCTTTATTGCCTTGCACTCTTACTCTTTATGTAGAAATTCTTGTAATTTGAGTTATTGGATTGTTTATGTGATCTGAAATTGTTTGAGAATCGGGTTGCACGCCATAATGGTAATTGAAAGATGACGAATTGAAACGTTGGACTAAGGGAGGGTACTTGCTATTGATAAATGATGATATGGTGGGATCGGGTTGCATAACGAATTGTATACGGATACTTGATGTTGATAAATGAAGATACGGTGGGATCGGATTGCGCGTCGCAACGGATTGTATACGTGGTACTTGATATTTATAAAGAATGATATGGTAGGATCGGGTTGCGTGCCGTAACGGATTGTGTTTGTTGTACTCATTGTTGTTGTCATGTTGGTTTCAGCATTCTTACATGAGATTACGAGGCTTGTTATTCTGGGCTTTCTAATAGTGAGATTCGAGTTCATTTTCACAAATTAATTGCTTCACTTCCATTTCCTGCTTTTCCTTTCCTGTTATTATTATTACTGCGCACAAGTTATTGTAAATGGCTCGCCCTAGCCTCGTCACTACTTCATTGAGGTTAGGCTTGGCACTTACAGAGAGTACATGGGGTCGGTTGTACTCATATTACACTCTGCACGTCTTGTGCAGATATCAGAGTGGGTCCTAGTGGCGTTCAGTAGCTTTTGCTCGAATTATGTCGCTGACGGAGACTTGAGGTATAGATGCACGATGTTCGCAACCCTGAAGTTCCCTTCCTCCCTTTCCTTACAGTTTTATTGAGTTCCTAAACAGTGTATTTTCTTCAGACCATGTTTGTAGCACTCTAAATGTGTATGTACTCATGACACCAGCTCCTGGGTTATGTTTAGACTTTGTTGTTCGGTATTATTTTATTATACTTCAGGCTTATATTGCTTTAGTTGTTAATATATCATTATAAATTGTTAAAATCATTAAATTTTTTGTTTCACGTCGGCTTGCTTTGCAAGTAGATGTTAGGCTTCATCATGACCCTGAGGATGGGATTCCAGGTCGTGACAAGTTTGTATCAGAGCACTAGGTTATCTAGGTCTCACGAGTCATGAGCAAGATTATTAGAGTTTGGAGGATCAGTACGGAGACGTCTGCGCTTATCTTGGGAGTTCACATTTGTGAGCCAAATGTCGCATTTGCGACTTCTATGGCTCTGAGGCAGGGTTCGCATATGCGACCTTTGTTTCGCATTTGCAATGTTCACAATTGCGAACATGACTTCGCAAGTGTAACATATGCAGCTGGGTAAAAGAGGAGAAAGTGGGACTTAGCTCAGTTCTCACCTTCTTTCAACCCTAAACACTCTAGAGGCGATTTTTCAAGAGGCTTTTCTTCCAAAATTCATTGGTAAGTGATTTAATCCATTTCCTTCTCAATTACACATTACATTTTATGAGATTTCAACGTTAAATTTAGGATTCCATGATAAAAATTAGGGATTTGGGTAGAATTGAAGATTTTTGTAAACTTGAGATTTTCACCTCGAATTGAGGTGGGATTTTGAATAAAATCACATAACATGGCTCAGGGTGAATGGATAATCGGGTTTTGGTCCGAATCTTAGGTTTTGACCAAGCGCGCTCAGGGTTGACTTTTGTTGACTTTTTCCAAAATCATTAAAGATTTAATCTTTTTCACTCGTGGGCAGTTTCTAAAGATTATTTTAAATTATTTGAACTATATTTGGTTAGATTCAATTGGTTTGGAGGCTAATTTAAGAAGAAGGTTCCCGGTTGAGCTTTGATTTGATTGTTGAGCGAGGTAAGTGTTGGATCTAACCTTGACTTGAGGAAATTAGGAATATGTGAACTATGTGTTGTGTCGATTATGTGAGAAAATAGTGTATATGTGAGGTGAAGAGCGTATATACGCCGTTAAGATATTTGTTTCCATGTTTTCTTGTTATTTCATGAATTATTTTATTCCATGCCCTAATTGTTACATGCTTTATTTGACTTCTATGCCGTAATTATTATCTGTCATTTAATTATTCTTGTATTGAATTGTTCGTCTCTTCCATAACTTCGTGCTTAATTGCTACTTGCCTTAATTGTTTTTCTCGCACATCTTAATTGTCACATGTTTTACTTGCCCTATTGTTTTTGTAATATTTTTTGCTTCCTTTGGTTATTACGTGGTCCTTTATTGCCTTGCACTCTTACTCTTGATGTAGAAATTCTTGTAAATTAAGCTATTGGATTGTTTATGTTATCTAAAATTGATTGGGGATTGGGTTGCATACCGCAATGGAAATTGAAAGATGATGAATTGAAACAGTGGAGCAAGGGAGGATACTTGATATTGATAAATGATGATATGGTGGGATCGGGTTGCACACCGCAATGGATTGTATATGGATACTTGATGTTGATAAATGATGATATGGTGGGATCAGATTGCGCCCCACAACGGATTGTATATGTGGTACTTGATAGTGATAAAGAATGATATGGTGGGATCGGGTTACGTGCCGCAACGGATTGTGTGTGTTTTACTTGTTGTTGTTATCGTGTCGTTTTTAGCATTTTTATATAAGATTACGATACTTGTTATTCTAGCTTTCTGATAGTGAGATTTGAGTTCATTTTCACAAATTAATTACTTTACTTCCATTTTGTGCTTTTCCTTTCCTGTTATTACTATTATTACTACGCATAGGTTATTGTAAGTGGTCCGCTCTAGCCTCGTCACTACTTCGTCGAGGTTAGGCTAGGTACTTACATAGTACATGTGGTCGGTTGTACTCATAATACATTCTGCACTTCTTATGCAGATACCGGAGTGGGTCCTAGCGGAGTTCAATAGCTTTTGCTCGGATTCAGTTGCTGATGGAGACTTGAGGTGCAGCTGCACGGCGTACGCAACCCTAAAGTCACCTTCCTCCCTTTCCTTACTGTTTTTTTGAGTTTTAAAATATTATATTTTGTTCAGACTATGTTTGTAGCACTCTAAATGTTCATGTACTCGTGACACAAGCTTCTAGGTTATGTTTAGACTTTACTGTCCTCAATTGTTTTTTAGGATCGGATTTGAATTTAAAAAATCCTATGGTACATATAGATCTCCCCGTAAAGAGAGTTAGAACTTAATAACTTCAGCAATTGGAAACCCTATTTTTCGTTCATGGCGTATAGTTTTGCCGATTTGTATTTTCATGGAGATTCAATATATCCTATAATAAATAAAAGGATTTGTTTATTCCTTGGTAACCGAAAATGTACTGTGCTTGTATTAACAGTGTGTGATTCAAGTTTGTATTCGTTGCTTATCGTGTTTTGTTTGCATTTACAGTGTGTTGATCCCAACTTGTTTGCCTATGGTAACACGCTTTTGTATACATATGCTTAATATGAAGGCATTTTATGTTCTTTTATATGTTTCTTCCTTGAAATAAATTACATCATAATTTTAGTTTCTTTTGTTACCAAATATCGAATGATATTATTAGAATATTTATGAGTTCTCACATAGAGTACATATATTTTACATATATAAATTTAATAATAGTAATAAGAATATTTTCATTAAGTCCTCAGACTAGCATGTGATTTTTCGTGTTCGTCTTTTCATCATGTTCTTGTGTTTATAAAGTTTCGTCACTGTTTTATAAACTTCTATCATAATTGATTATAAGAAATAATTGTTGGTGATCACGTCCAACTGTAATACTAAAAAGGATAAGCGGTCGCTGTAAATATAATTCGGTCCAAAAATTTGGAATCAAATCCCACAGAGAACTAAAGTTTAGCTACAATTGTTCAGTATTGCTAAGAAATACAAGTTCTAATAATTTCCTAGTTATAAAGATTGTAATTTTTATTTTAAACTAATTATTTAACAAATACTAAAAGCGGTAAAATTATCAACTAACAAGACTAAGGGTTGGAGACAAGATTAAGGAGGTCTAGAGTTATGATTTTCCTAATTGTCGGAATCCTTCCCGCTATGCCTTCTATAATTTCGCCTAGGTATTCTCTACCGATCGTGAGTACTTCGGGTGTCGTAATTCTCTTTCGAGCAACTACCATGATTTATTAGACGTATTCTTCTGAACTACGCTAGTCGGCACTAATTCACCGCTCACTAAGATCGCACCAAGATTTCGTTATTCCTAATCCCATTTTTAAACCCTCAGTAATGATTCCTCACATACGTTAGGAGTGATGTTATTCAACAACTACCTAAATATGTACCATTTTCCAAGCAATACATACTAAACATGCACAGTCAATTGAGGGTCGTTCAATCAACAGTAATGAACACATAGTTGAACAAGTAGAGAAATCCAACGGCTCAATTATATAAGAACGTAATAGGAATTCATCCTACAAAAGGTTTCATTAAAACCGTAGATAACAGATTAGCTATTCATAATAGTATGCAAAACTACAAACTAGAATTCATCACCAATAATGAAAATAGGAAGAAGGAAGTAAAAAAACCCGTAGAAGAATTCTTCGCCTTGCTCCTAGTGTGTTCTTGCCTCCTTAGGTCGAATCTCCTCTCAAAAACGTACTCCCTTCTTTAGACATATTTAGGACGTATTTATGGGCTAGGCTTGAAGTTCTTGAGTCCAAATATGGGTCGGAGTCTTTTAATTCGCGAACTTTTGACCATCGAGCTACAGACCTCGCGAGGCCAGGCTTATAGCGCGGCCAAGCTGGCTACAGAGCGAGCTACGCCTAGCCTGTAGCACGGTCTAGATGGCTACAGAGCTGGCTACGCCTGGCCTATAGCCAGGCTTGAGTACTTCATGCTTTTGTGCTCTTTTCTTATATTTTCGTCATCTTTTCTTGCAACCTTCACTTGTCTTTGTCTTCCGATGCTCCTACACATAAAACAACATAATTTAGCTCAAATATCACAATTAACTACTAAACCAACAAAATAAAGGGTGAGTAATATACTAAAAGTATAGCATTTTGGCCGAACATCACCACCCCACACTTAGACGTTGCTCATCCTCGAGTCAACCACCAATTCTCACTAACCTAGAGCACTTTATTTTCTTTTAGCACATTCGAAGTACACCATACTTTTGACTATGAGTGATAGTAACAATTAAACTTTAGCGTAAGCCTTCAACACATACTTCTCTTTACTTTATGCCATACTTCAAAATTTTATTCGACACCAAGAGAACATGCTCATAACAATCCTAGCCTCACAAACCGACTCAATATCACAATGGATCACTGGCTTGAACAGTTAGCATCATAGGATTTCGCTTCAACTCACATGCCGGACAAGTTCTAGTCTCACTTACAATAACATGGACTACACAAGAAGATCTCACCACACATGGCACATGACTCACTAAGGACGGTACCATTCCGACTTTCAAACAATTGCAAGTATTCACAGAGCCACAAATTATTAAGCATTAAGCATAAAGTGAACACGAGATAAGAAAATGAGATATAGGCTCAATAGACATTCTATCTAACTCAACAAGGCATCATAAGCAACTTCAAACTATAGGAAAGATAATACACATGCTAGAGCCTAAATATGCTACTATCAAGCAAGTCTAAAGAGTTCCTAGAAATCTCATCTTCCTTCTTTTATTCCCTAAATCCTAATCTACTCTAAAAATAAAAAGGCTATGACCCAGTTCAAACTACATCCCATGAAAAAATCGAGGTACAATGAAAAACCACGGGAGATTATTACTACCTAACATAAAAATTAAAAGACATGATTTTTGGATTTTTCTGTTCAATATTTTTTGTGTGTTTTTTGTCAGACTTTAAACCCTCAAGAAAATTGTCTAGGACATGATTTTTGCTTTCCATGCTCCTACAAAATAAAAAAACAACACTACAAAAATAATACAATAAAAAATTAATTAAAAAAATTAAAAATGAAAGAAAGTAGTAAAGTTGGGTTGCTTCCCAACAAGCGCTTGATTTAATATTGCGGCACGATGCAAATCACTTTTTGCCTCCACCACGAGCTTATGAATTGAACCCCAAGTTTCGCTTCAAGTTTTCGGTTATGCTTCAAAGGTGGTGGAACAATTCTAACTGGCCCAAGGAGATAATATGGTATTATGCACTTCTTAGCCTTTGCATGAGGTGTGTATAAGAAGAATTCCAGAATGTAGGCACCTTGTTCCTTATTCCTTGACTCCTCAATTAGCTCGGATGACTCTATTTCCATATCATCATCCAAACATAACGTGAATATGCTTGGAGTGTGGACCTATGCGCTCAACTACATGAACTTTGGGACTGTCAACATCCTCAACACCAGTGATACTAGAGTCAACTAAATATGTATCCTCAATGTCTTTGGTTGACTCTTGTATCTTTTCAACAATATCGGCATCCTCAAATTCTTGTTTGATTGATTGTTGGTGTTCTACTCTAACATCCTCCATTAGCATCTCAATTTTTGTATCCAATGCATGCTCTTTTTGGATACTATCCACAATATTAGCTTGTTGAGCATTAAATGCTTCAACCAATTGACTCACTTGTGCCTCCAGGTTATAAATAGTTGCCCCTTGCCTTTGGATAGTATCTCATTGCCTTTGTATGGTATCTCACTGCCTTTGTATTTGCAGTTGTTTCTCATTACTTCGTTCCATGAGGCATTTTAACATATCTTTGATCTCCTTAAGGTCAGCTTCCTTGGGTTCTTTGTTCCTGTAAACCTCACAAGAAAAAGTAGAACCATCATAATAAGGGGTTTAGGGGGGATAATAAATACAAGCACAACCATATAGATAACCATTTTAACCACCACGAATATCACATACATTCCACACATAAGATTGAGTTGGCACACATAACTCGCTCTCTGGAATATTTTGATAATTTTTCCATGAGTGGTTTCGTCCACTATATGCATAAGGAGGATCAAAAGTAGAATTACCAACATCAATACTCTCATAATTCCAAGATTCCATGTTTCTCAAATAAAAATTAAAAATTAAAAAACTCAAATACTAAAAAATAAAATAAAAGTTCAAACTTAAAACCTAACAATATGTATACCTACAACTATACTGTAAGTTTCCTGACAACGACACCAAAATTTTATCATACCCAAATCTAGTCCTAAAAAGGATAAGCGGTCGCTGCAAATATAATTCGGTCTAAAAGTTCGGAGTTGAATCCCAAAGAGAACTAAGGCTTAGCTACAACTGTTCAGTATTGCTAAGAAATACAAGTTCAAATAATTTTCTAGTTATAAAGATTGTAATTTTTGTTTTAACTAATTAATAACAAATACTAAAAGCAGTAAAATTATCAACTAACAAGAGTAAAGGTTGGAGACAAGATTAAGGAGGTCTAGAGTTATGATTTCCCTAATTGTCGGAATCCTTCCGACTATGCCATCTATAATTTTGCCTAAGTATTCTTTACCGATCGTGAGTACTTCGGGTGTCGTAATTCTCTTCCGAGTAACTATCACAATTTACTAGACATATTCTTCCGAACTACTGCAATGATCAAATCGGTCATTTTGAGAATTAGCGTCCCGTTCGGTGGCTTAAGGTCTCGAGCATCTTCGTATTATGTGTTATGATTTGCGTTTATGGCCGATGCAGTTTTCTATGATTCAGGGTCAATTTGGGAGAAGGATTATTGTTTTAGAAGCTTAAGCATAAGAGTTGACCGGAGTTTTGACTTTTGTGTAGATGATTCCGAAATGGAATTTTGATGATTCCAATAGCTTTGTATGGTGATTTTGAACTTAGGTGTGCATCCGGATTTGGATTTGGAGGTCCATAGGGTAATTTGAAGCTTTTCAGCGAAAATTGGATAGTTAAAGTTTTGGAAGGTTGAGAGATTTGATCGAGAGTTGACTTTGATGATATCGGGGTCGAAATGCGATTTCGAGAGTTGGATTAGCTCCATTATGTAATTTGGGACTTGCATGCAAAATTCTGCGTTATTACGGGTTGATTTAATATATTTCGGCACGAGTTTTAGAAGTTGAAAGATTTGAAAGGTTATACGTTTGATTCGTGGTACGATTTATAGTTTCGACGTTGTTTAATGTGATTTGAGACCTCGAGCGGATCCGTTTATTTTATGAAACTTGTTAGTATGTTTCCACGGGGGTCCCGGGGGCCTCGGACGTGTTTCGGATGGGCTACGAGCCATTTTTTTATGTTTTTGGATGGCTGATCTGATATCTGATGTCCTTTATATGCGATCACGAAGTTCAAGTCATGTTCGCGAAGGTTATGTCGGGAATGACCATTTTCCTTCGCATTCGTAGTATGTGGTCCGCAATCGCGTAAGTGTGAGTTTTGTTTTTTCGCGTTCGCATGGTCAGTTCCGTGTTCTCATAGCACAGCCCTAGCAGCTGGTATATTTTCTCGTTCGTGATCGTGTGTACTCGTTTGCGATTGCGTAGTACATTCCTTGGTGCAGCAGTTGTTCCCTTCTTCACGATCGCATACTTTTGTTCGTGATAGCGTAGTACATTTCTAGGCAGTAGTCATTCCTTCTTCGCAATCGCAATTGCATTTCTGCGATTGCGATGTATAAATCGCTGGGCAGCAGAATATATTTTCAAAATCGTGGGTTTTGCCCATATTTCATCTTTTGAGCTAGAGACCACGGATTTGAGCGATGTTGAGGGGTTCTTCACGTGGTTGATTGGGGTAAGTGATCTTTACCCGGTTTTGATTTTATTTCACGATTTTATCTTTGTTTTCATCATTAAATTAGATAATTAAGTTGGAAATTTGAGAAAATTTGTAAAATCTTTCAAAAGTGTAAAATGATGATTTGAATGGCGAATTGATATCGGAAGTTGATAATTTTGATAAGGTTGAACTCGTATCGGAATGGGTGTTCGAGTTTTGTGAATTTTATCGGATTCTGAGGTGCGAGCCCGGGAGTTGACTTTTGGGTTGATTTTTAGTTCTTGTTAAAGATTGGAGCATTATTATTCGAAATTATTTTCTATGAGTTTTATTTATGATTTGAAGTTATTTTGGCTAGATTTGAGCTGTCCGGAGGTTGTTTCTCTTGAGAAGGTCATTTTAGAGTAACAATCTAGATTCTTTGAGGTAAGTATCTTGCCTAACTTTGTGTGGGGGAACTACCCCTTAGGATTTGAGTCATTTGTGCTAATTATGTCATGTGAAGGCCATGCACGCGAGGTGACGAGTACGTGCTCGTGCTTATTTGTGGAAATTTGACCTTTTAGGGCTCTTAGGTTCTTATGTCCATTAAATATGAGGTTGTGTTGTCATGTTAAATTTCTCATTTACTGAATTCACCCTTACGTGTCTTATTTGGAATTAATTGCTTCATGTTACCCTTATTGATGATTAAACTCTTCTGTGCCTTAACTGAAGTTGTTGCCCTTTTTTTTTTATTGCCATGCTATCCTTTCCGTAATTGTTTATCCTTGGTTGAAGTCATTATTATCTTCTTCTATAATTTTTTTATCCTCAATGGAATTTGTTGTATCTCTTCCATAGTTTCTCAACCCTAAATGAAGCTTTGTTATCTCTTATCATTGTTGTACCATTATTTCTTGTTATGTCTTTCTTTGTGAGTTTGTTCTTCCGTTTTCTTTGTATTATGAAGTTACTGAGTTGATTTACTTGTCGTATTCTCGTATTATTGTCGTTGTTGTTATTGCATTCAGTGTTGTTGAGCCGAGGGCTATGTGTGGTTGTGATATTGAAACTATTTGAGGAAATATTGTGGCATGTGGGCACATATTGTGAAGTCATTTATTTGAGTTGTTATGTTTTCGGAATACGTGTTCTATTGAGAGAATTGTTATGTTGTTTGCATGAGGTTTCTACCGTGTGGTTGTTATTGTGTTTGCACGAGGTTTCTGCTGTGCGGTTGTTATTGAGTTTGCACGAGGTTTCTACCGTGCGGTTGTTATTGTGTTGCACGAGGTTTCAGTCGTTCTGTTGTTATTAGTGATACGCATGTAGTGGTATAAGGTCTGGGTGTTGAAACGCATGCGGTGAGATAAGATGGGCTTGAAATGTATGGCTATTAGAAGAACTACTAGAAGCCATGCGGTGTGATAAGGTGGGCTGAAACGCGGGATGCTATTTCGGGAAAATGAATTTTAAAACTAAATAAAAAGGCTCCCGCGGTGATATAAGGAAAGTTCTGAATCATTTTACGATTTAAGACTATGGGGCGGTACCTCGGAAGGGCTCTTGTTGTCATTTCCCCTTTTCAGTGCACTTGTCTTTGATCGTTGTTTTCCTTAGCATACTATTAATTGTTTTCCTCCGTGATGCACTGTTTACTCAGTTCTATGTAGTTAATCTTGTTGTGTTGGTCGCTGCTTCAAACTTCAATGCTTCTTTTATTACACTGTACATTTCATGGTGATCGTTTCTTATGTGTCATTCATTATCTCTACTCCTATTTATTGACTAGAATTGTGTTGGGACACTTGTACAAGCATACACGTATTTAAATCACCCATATCAGTTTCAAAAGATGAATCCTAACGTCATTAATCATTATACGTACTCTTTGCCTTATGTGTGAGGAATATTCTATTGGCATGTGAGTCGTCCGTATGAGTTGTAATATGGGCACAAGA
Source organism: Nicotiana obtusifolia (assembly GCA_002018475.1). NCBI lineage: Eukaryota > Viridiplantae > Streptophyta > Magnoliopsida > Solanales > Solanaceae > Nicotiana > Nicotiana obtusifolia. Next base: position 47,511 of record MCJB01003803.1, read on the forward strand.
TGCCGAGTGATTAGGGTTCAAGAATTGGGACCCGTGAGTTGTGATTATGAGGTTCGGTACCTCGTGAAAATGCTTGAACAAATGTAGTGTGACAGTGGTTGTTCTCATTATTACCGGACTTAGACTATGTCCAGCTTACTCTACGACATTATTACCTGACTGCTTCCTGTTAAATATTGTTGTTATTGGTCTCTCGTTGCAAGTATTGTTTGGTATTCCTTATCCTGCTTAGTTGTATATTAATATTGTTTTTCTCTGTTAGTTCTACATTTATACTTGTTCAGGTTGTTTAGTCCAGTGAGTGTCTTAACCGTTCCTCGTCACTGCTCTACTGAGGTTAGTCTTGATACTTACTGGGTACCGCTGTGGTGTACTCATACTAAGATTTTGCACATTTTTGTGCAGATCTCAAGTGCCTTGGTTGTTGTTGATTATTAGCTAGCTGGTCGAGCATTGCCGTGGAGACTCAAGGTAAACCTATCGTCGTGTTCGCAGGCCTCAGAGTCACCTTCTAATATTGCACTTGTACTATTTAATTTCCATTACGGACAGTTGTATTTAGGGATTCTTCTAGTAAACTCAATAGAGATAATGACTTGTACTACCGATTTTGGAAATTATAATTGTGTATAAGATATTTATCTCGCATTTATCATTCGGAGGTTGAATTCTTCTATTAATTTACTAACTGTTAGGCTTACCTAGTCTTAGAGACTAGGTGCCGTCACGACATCCTACGAAGGAAAATTTAGGTCGTGAAGACTACGCTAGCTGGCACTAATTCATCGCTCATTAAGATCGCACCAAGGTTTCGTTATTCCTAATCCCACCTTTAAACCCTCCGTAGTGATTCCTCACATACGTTAGGAATGATGTTGTTCAATAACTACCTAAATATATACCCTTTTCCAAGCAATACCGACTAAATAGGCAGATTCAATTGATGACCATTCAATCAACAACAATAAATACGTAGTTGAACAAGTAGAGAAATCCAATGGTTCAAGTATATAAAAACGTAATAAGAACTTATCCTACAAAAGGTTTCATCAAAACCCTAGATAACAAATTTTAGCTATTCATAATAGTATGCAAAACTACAATACTAGAATTCATCACCAATAATTAAAAAAAAACAAGGAAGTGAAAGACTCGTAGAAGAATTCTCCCCCTTGCTCCTAGTGTCTTCTTGCATCCTTAGGTCAAATCCACTCTTAAAAACATCCTCCCTCCTTTAAGACATATTTAGGGCATATTTATAGGCTAGGGTTGAAGTCTTTGAATCCAAATCTAGGTCGGAGTCTTTTAATTCGCGAACTTTTGACCATTGGGCTACAGACCTCATGAGACCAGGCTTATAGCGCATCCAAGCTGGCTATAGAGCGGGCTATCCCTAGCCTATAGCACGGCCTAGCTGGCTACAGAGCTGCCTACATTTGGCTTGTAGCCAGGCTTGAGTACTTTGTGCTTTTTTGCTCTTTTCTTGTATTTTCGTCCTCTTTTTGTGCAAGCTTCACTCGTCTTTGTCTTCCCATGCTCCTACACATAAAAAAACATAATTTAGCTCAAATGTCGCACAATTAACCACTAAACCAACAAAATATAGGGCGAGTAATATATTAAAAGTAAAGGATTTTGGCCAAACATCAGTTAGTTATGGGCTACGGAAGTATGGTGCTTGCTTTTTATGGGCCCATTTGAAATCAGTCAACATTTTGCTTAAGTTGGATATTAAGGTAAATTACTCTAAGATGATATTTTTGAATTTTCTTTTATGTCAAATATTTTGGAGTAACCATAACATCTTGAATACTTGATATAAAGGAAATTAAATTATATAATCACATAAAGTTAAGTGATTAAATTAGAATGACATCTACTTAGCCTGGTTATCTTATTCAACTGATTACCCCTCCTTACAGGGTGGTAACTATTTTGGTGAAATTGTTTGGAATGAGATAGTAAATGTAAAGACTCGGCCAGTCGTTTTGAGAGTTATAGCCCTGTTCCCCCATTTACTGCTCATTTTATACTTTATAGTTGTTATGTGACTTACCGGGGTAGTCGGTTTCGGATTCGGAGATATTTCGGAGTGAAATGAGACACTTAATCTCAAGGTTGAAAGCTTAAGTTGAAATGGTTGGCCGGATGTTGACTTATGTGTAAATGACTCCGGAATAGAGTTTTGATGGTTTCATGAGCTCCGTTGGGTGATTTTGGACTTAGGAGCGTGTCCGTATTGTGATTTGGAGGTGCATAGATGAATTAGGCTTGAAATGGTGAAAGTTGGATTTTCAGAAAGTTTGACCGCGGGTGGAGTTTTTGATATTGGGGTCGGATTCTAATTCCGGGAGTTGGAGTAGGTCCGTAATGTCATTATTGAGTTGTGTGCAAAATTTGGGGTTAATTGGACGTGATTTGATAGGTTCCCACATTGTTTGTAGAAGTTAGAATTCCTTAGTTTCATTAGGCTTGAATTGGGGTGCGATTCATGGATTGATGTTGTTTGAGGTGATTTGAAGGTTCGACTAAGTTCTTATGATGTTTGGGACTTGATAGTATGTTTGGTTGAGGTACCGGGATCCTCGGGTGAGTTTCGGATGGTTAACGAATCAATTTTGAACTTAGAATACTGCTGAAAAATTTCTAGTGTCCAGTTCTGGTTTCTTTTTTTGCGTTCGCGAAGGGGGTCCTGCGCAGGGTAGCAGGTGGCAGGTGAAGAATTTTACTTCGCGTTCGCGAAGAGGGAGCTTCGTTCGCGTAGGACTGGGTAGGTGATGAATCTCGAACGCGTGAAGGAGGTTGCGTTTGCGAAGAGGAAGAAGAGGCAACTGGGACCTCACGCATTTGTTCTTCACGTTCGTGAAGTAGGGAATACGTTCACGAGTTGAGCCTCACATTCGCGAAGAATACATTGGTGCAGCAGATGGATTTGTGCTACGCGAACGCAAGAGGAGGACCGCGTTCGCGAAGAAGAGAACACTAGGCAGATTTAAATATTCCAAAAGGTTTGAGTTCATAACACAAAATTTGATTTGGGAGCTAGGTGGGAGGCGATTCATGGAGAGATTTTCTAGTGGGTGATTGGGGTAAGTGATTCCTACCTAGTTTTGGTTAATTTTCATGATTATGTATTTTAATTTCATCATCAAATTAGTGATTTGGGGTGGAAATTTTGGGGAAAACGGAGGAAAGTTCTTAGGCCGAATTTTGAGGTTTTGATCGAGATTTTGGTGTCGGATTTGGGTAATTTTGGTATGGGCGGACTCGTAGTTGAATGGGTGTTCGGATTTTTATGACTTTTATCCGATTCCGAGACATGGGCCCGGGGGCCGACTTTTGAGTCGATTTTTTACTTTTGATTAATAACTTAGCATTTCTTATGGAGTTTATTCTTTTAGCTCGTGTTGATTGTATCGAATTATTTGTGGCTAGATTTAAGGCACTCGGAGGCCATTTCGTGAGGCAAAGGTGTGTTGGAGTAGAGATTGACACGGCTTGAGGTAAGTAACAGTTCTAAATTTGGTTCTGAGGGTATGAAATCCCGTATTATGTGTCATGTTCTTGGTTTTGAGGTGACACACATGCTAGGTGACGGGCGTGTGGGCGTGAACCGTAGGAATTGAGACTTGATCAGTTCCATGGAACTGTATAGTTTAATAATCTGTTGTTATCTGTACATTCTCCAAGTATTAGAGAAATTGAACTGCAAATCATGTTAGAAATCATATTTAGACCATGTGTTGAAACTGTAGGGACCCGTAGAGGTCGCGTACATGTTGAATTATCTGCTAAATTGCTGTTTTGCACTCAGTCACATTTTTGTTTGCATATCATATCTCAGTCTCTATTGTTCCATGTTGATACATTATATCATTTCTGTTTGCGCTGATTTTCATGATTTTTGAGAGCCCGAGAGACTGGAGAGTTTGATGACTGAGTGAGGCCGAGGGATTGATTGTTAAAATATTTATGGGATCGGGCTGCACGCCGCAGCATGTTTCATTAATATATGCCATGATTTGCTTGTTATAGCGCTTGGGCTGAAGGAGCCCCTCCAAACTCTATACACACCGCCAGTGAGCGCAGGCAACTACTGAGTGCGAGTGCCGAGTGTTGAGCGACTGAGAGGAATAAGCGACTGTGAGGAATGAGTGATTGTGAGGTTGGAGCGAATGGGAGGACTGAGCGACTGCTGCTCTGTGAGGATGCATTTGACGTCATTATTGGTGCACTTCAACTGTCATATATCACTGTCATGAAATTTCTGAGAGACCTTATCTTCTGTTACAACTGAACTTGACATGAGTTAACTGTTTTGACCTTACTTGTCGAACTTGAAAGATGCCTACCTACCTATGTTGAAATTACTGTAATTGAACTTTAACTATGAAGCTTGTCACTACTTTCAGACCTTTATTTAGTCTTGTTACTTACTGAGTTAGTTGTACTCACGCTACACCATGTATTTCGTGTGCAGATCCAGATGTTTCTGCACACGGTGTGTGTTGATTCCATCGCACAGTTGATCTTTTGGAGATTCCAAGGTAGTTGTCTGGCGTTTCGCAGAACTTGTCTCTCTTTCTCTATCTTTCCACTTATTGTATTTAGTTTCAGACTATCATAGACAGTATTTTCCTAGACTTGTGATGTATAGTGGCTCATGTACTCTGTGACACCCCGATATTTTGGGAACTTCCGCGTTGAGTTTTGGGTTTTTATCCTGTTTATGAGAACTTTTATATATTAAACTGCTTTAATTCATTTTCTGTTAAAAGTGTGGGAAATATTTTATAATGTCGGCTTGCCTAGAACCACGTTAGGCGCCATCACGAAAGGTTAGGATTTTGGATCGTGACAGTAAATCTTTAAGTTTGAAAATTATTTATGCCTATAGGTACAAATTATTTATATGTATTTTGGTTTACTAGTTTGATAAAGGTAAGTAAACCCTATGCATGGGTTGCAACCTCTATCCATAGGAAGGTTTAGAATTCACCAAGAATTATGTATTTTATGCCATTCACTTTTGACGAAATTTATTTTATTACTTATGTATGTTTATCCCTTTTTTGCGTTTTTCACAGTTTCTTCTACTGCTATTTTTAATTAGAATGCTCTAATTCTAATACTTTCGGTGACAATTATACTGAAATAGGAGGAGAAACTCCTTCTCACTTTAGGGTGCTTGGATTTGGACGTGGCACTCCGTGTGGACGAACCACTAATTCCTATTGAATCAGGTAGATAATTATGAGAGGCGAGAATGATCCAACTGCCTAAGTCTAATGCTCATACAAACCTATATAAGTCAAAGCATTAGGAGTCCTATATTTAATAGCGATAAGTTTAAATCTTAAATAAAGGCAATTAATGAACAATTCGTAAGCTCTGACAAGGCATTAGCCAGCACCCTTCTGAAAAGACTCTCAAGTATAACTTTTGACATAAGTTTTATGATGTGTGAGCATATTATGGAGATGAGAGACATTTCTGCTAAACTCAAGTCTCTTGAGGTTGATATGTCTGAATTATTCCTTGTGCATTTTGTTCTCAATTTTCTTCCTAAAGAATAATAATTCGTTCAAGATTTCTTATAACAAACATAAAGATAAATGATCAATTAATAAGCTCTTCATCTTGTGTATTCAAGAAGAAAAGAGGTTGAAGTAGACTCTTGAAAGTGTTAATTTGATGACTCATGATAAGAGAAAGATGAATAAAGGCAAAAGTGTTCCTATAAAGAAGAAAGACATTTTGACAAAGATATTAGTCGTTTCTGCAAAAACAAGGGACACTAGAAGAAATATTGCCTGAATACAATAAAGGACTTGAGAAGAGAGCTGATTGTACCTTTGTATGTTATGAATTTAGCTTTACTGAAGTTTCTGATAAAACATGGTGGATTAATTCTAGTTCTACAATTTATGTTGCCAAATCATGCAGGGTTTTAAACTTTCAGGACGCCGATGGGAAGTTAACAATACACCTATCCTAGCAATAGGATGCGTTCACGTGTGGAAGGAATGAGGACTTATAGGCTCATTTTGAAGATTGGATTTAATTTAAACTTGAAAAACACTTTTTATGTTTCATCATTTTTTAGAAATTTAACTTCTTCTTAGGACTATCAATTAGTAGATATGATTTCAATTTTTATTATCCTTCAGTGAGACTTTTGAAAGATAATAAAGCTGTTGATTTTGAAAATTTAAATAGAAAATTATATAAACATGAGCTAGGCCCCACATTTGAATAATATTTTAACTTTGCATGATAAAGAAATTGATGCTGAGCAATGTATTAGTAATAAGAACTCATCAAATCTTTAGCACAAGCGATTGTGTCACATCTCTATTGATAGAGTCAAAAGGTTAGCTAATGATGAAGTTCTAAAACACTTGATTTTTCTGACTTTGTGACTTGTGTGAACTGTGTAAAAGGGCAAGCAAACCAACAAATCTACTAAAGGTGCCAAAAGGAGTTCTCAATTGCTTGAGATCATACATACAAATATATGTGAACCTTTTCTTACCCCTTGCTTGAATGGTGAGAGATATCTTTTTTTTATGACTACTCATGATATATATATCTTTATTTTTTGTTTAACAAATTAGAAGCACTTCATGCTTTTAAAGTTTACAAATAATAAGTAGAAAAATAAACTGGAGCTTAGATCAATATTATTAGGTCTAACGGGGGTTGGGGGGTGGGGGGGGGGAATATTATGGTAGGTACATAAATAGGGAATAAGTTAAGGGTTCATTTATTGAGTTCCTTAAAAGCAAAGGTATAGTCGCTCAATATACTATACCAAGAACACCATAATAAAATAGTATAATAGAAAGAATGAACTGAACATTACTAGACATGATAAGAAGCATGATTAACAAATCAAGTTTACCTTTATTCTTATGCACTAAAGCCTTAAAAGATGCTATATATATTTTAAATAGGGTTCATCCAAGGTTGTTCTTAAGATACCTTTTGAATTATGAAAAAGGAAAAAAATCTAGGTTAAGTCATTTACACGTTAAGGATGTCCAACTGAGGTAAGCGTTTATAACCCACAGTTAAAGAAGTTGGACGAGAGAATGAGAAGTAGTTACTTTCTAGGCTATGCAACTAACTCTAAATGATTTAGGTTTTAATGTCCTTCTCATTCTCCTAAAATTGTTGGGGCTAGAAATGTTAAATTTCTTAAGGATCATGAAGTAAGTTGTCACGAACCAAAACTCAACATGTCGTGATGGCGCCTATCACAGAACTAGGCAAGCCGACAATCACAATAAAACAAGGCATTTTGTATTAAAAATAAGATGAAGCATGTGTAACCGTAATAACTCTCATAAATAGCCCATATGAACAACTGCGACTCGAATACAAACTTTCCCAAAATTCGAGTGTCACTGAGTACATGAGCATCTATACAATAACATAGTCTGAAACACTGTCTAAGAAGTTAGAATAGTATAAGTAAAACTGAGAGATAGAGGAGGAGAGTCAAGGTCTGCGGACGCCAAATCAGCTACCTCGATCATTTCCGAAAAGGGTAAAAACTCAAAGATCTGCAACCACCGTGCTCGAAAATACCTGGATCTGCACACGAGGTGCAGAATGTAGTGTGAGTACAACCAACTCAATAAGTAACAAAACTAACCTTTGGACTGAAAGCAGTGACGAGCTCAACCAATACAGTACAAATATAGAGTTTAACAATGTAGAAATGACAGGAAATAGGACAATAATATCTCCAAGTAAACTCATTATTTGTTCGTACACAGGACAAGAAATGTAGACATTCTTTCAGGTTTAACAGTTAAGCTCAACACAGATAAAATATGCCAAGTGTGAGTGATATGAGGAATATGACATCTCTATATCTACATGCCAATATGCACACTGTATATGACAGTTTTATTTGCATATCATATCTAAGCCTCTATTGTTCCTTGTTGATACATTATATCATTTCTATTTGGGCTGATTTTCATGATTTCTGAGAGCCCAAGAGACTGGAGAGGTTGATGATTAAGTGAGGCCGAGGGCCTGATTGTGAGGATATTTATGGGATCGGACTGCACGCCGCAGCATATTTCATTAATATATTCCATGATTGGCTAGTTATAGCGCTTGGGCTAAAGGAGCCCCTCCGGAGTCATTACACATCCCAGTGAACGCAAGTACCTACTGAGTGCGAGTGTCGAGTGCCGAGTGCTAATCGATTGAAAGGAATGAGTGACTGTGAGGAATGAATGATTGTGAGGTTAAAGTGAATGGGAGGACTGAGTGACTGCTGCTCTGTGAGGATGCATTTGACGTCATTATTGTTGCATTTCAGCTGTCATATATCACTGTCTTGAAATTTATGAGTGATATTATCTTCTATTTCAATTGAACTTGACATGAGTTAACTGTTTTGACCTTACTTGTCGAACTTGAAAGCATGCCTACCTTCCAATGTTGAAATTACTACAATTGAACTTTAACTATGAAGATCGTCACTACTTTCATCCTTTATTTAGTCTTGTTACTTACTGAGTTGGTTTTACTCACGCTACACCTTGAACTTCGTGTGCAGATTCAGGTATTTTCAGACACGGTGGGTGTTGATTCCATCGCATAGTTGATCTTTTGGAGATTCCAAAGTAGCTGCCCTGCGTTTCGTAGACCTTGTCTCTCCTTCCCTATCTTTCCGCTTATTGTATTTAGACTATCATAGACAATATTTTCCTAGACTTGTGATGTATAGTTGCTCATGTACTCTGTGACACCCCAATTTTTTGGGAACTTCCGCATTGAGTTTTGTGTTTTCATCATGTTTATGAGAACTTTTGTTATTCAAACTGCTTTAGTTCATTTTCTATTCAAAGTGTTGGAAATATTTTGTAATGTTGCCTTGACTAGAACCACGTCAGGAGCTATCACGACAGGTTAGGATTTTGGGTCGTGATAAGTTGGTATCAGAGTCTAGGTTACATAGGTCTTACGAGTCATAAGCAGGTTTAGTAGAGTCTTGCGGATCGGTACGGAGACGTCTGTACTTATCTTCGAGAGGCTGCCAAACCCTTAGGAAACTTCACATATTTGTATTCTTGTCGTGCGGATTTGTTGATTTCGGTGACTAAACTTTTGTATTCTATTCTCTCACAGATGGTACGACACATGCTACCGGTCAGGTCGGACAGCCACCGGTATCACCAGCTAGGGCCGTGAGCGGTCGAGGTCGCGATAGGGGTCGCAGTAAGGGCAGATATGCAGCTAGTATGGAAACTAGACAGCACTTGCAAATCCGCTAGTTGCCCCAGTTCAGGAGCAGGTTCTAGTTCTGGATAAGCCAGTGGGACCAGCTCAGGCACCAGCTGTGCCCTTTGTGATCCTAAGCCTTTAGGAGTCTTTGACTCAGATTTTGACTATGTGCACCAGTCTTTCTTAGGCGGTCTCAAATCTGGCCGCAGCAGCCACTTCTCTGGCCGGGGGAGGTACTCAGACTCCCGCCGCCCATACTCCAGAGCAGGTGATGCAGGGGCTTCAGACACTAGGGGCACTACCAGCCCAGCCAATTGCAGCTGTTCAAGCCTAGTTGGTCCTCGTTATGACTGATGATAAGCAGAGGAGACTTGAGAGATTTGGGAGGATTTAGCCTCCATCATTTAGTGGTGCTAAGTCAGAGGATGCTCTGGGCTTCTTGGACAAGAGCCAGCAGATTCTTAACACGGTTGGTATTCTGGAGACCAGTGGGATCTCGTTCACTACTTTCAAGTTCATTGGGGCTGCCTTTAGATGGTGGGAGGCTTATGACAGGCGCAGGCCGGTCGGTGCAGCACCATTTACACAGCAGGAGTTCTCCGTTCTCTTCTTGGAGAAGTTTGTGCCGCAGTCTCGCAGAGAGGAGCTGCGCAGACAGTTTGAGCAGCTACGTCAGGAGGGTATATCTATGACGCAGTACGAGATGAGGTTTTTTGAGTTGGATTGTCACGCAGTTTGGTTGGTTCCCACTGATAAGGAGAGGATTATCAGGTTCATTGATGGCCTCACATATCAGTTGTGGTTGCATATGACTCGGGAGAGGGTGTCTAGTACTACTTTCGATGAGGTGGTTGATATTGCTCGGCAGATAGAGATGGTCCATATCCAGGAGCATGGAGAGAGGAAGGCTAAGAGGCCTCGTGGATCGGGTGGTTTTAACGGTGTTCCTTTTGAGGGTCAGTTCTACCACGGTAGGGGTCGTCCTTATAGGCATGCTCAGCGGCTCGTCCAGCTCACCGTGGTGCATCATCCAGCCATGGTTCATACAGTGCTCATCAGGGTCAATCATCTCTTAGTGCCCTTCCAGCTTAGAGTTCGTCCCGTGCTCCATCAGTTAAGGGTTCATCTATGCAAGGTCTTTCTAGAAGTAATCCTAGTTCTCGGGGCTCCCTTCAGTCCCCTACTACCAGCATCGGGGAGTTGCTTCGAGTGCGGGGAGTTTGAGCATATGTAGAGCAAGTGTCCTCGTCGCCTGGGAGGTCCAGTGCAACAGAGAAGTCAGGCTGCGACTGTCACACCAGCTACTTCATCACCCGCTTAGCCAGCTCGGGATGGGGCCCAAGCAGCTAGAGGTCGCCCTAGAGGGAGAAGCCGATTAGGTAGAGGTCAGGCCCGATTCTATGCTATTCCTACCAGGCCAGAAGCTGTTGCTTCAGATGCAGTAACCACAAGTATTGTCTCAGTATGCCACAGGGATGCCTCTGTATTTTTTTACCCTGGTTCCACTTATTCGTATGTATCGAATTTTGATCATTATCTGGATATGCCCCGCGAGTCCTTAGTTTCATCCGTTCATATATCTAGGGCAGTGGGCGATACTATTATTGTGGACCATGTATATCGGTCGTGTGTAGTGACTATTGGGGGATTAGAGACTAGGGTTGATCTCTTGTTGCTTAGTATGGTTGATTTCGACGTGATCTTAGGTATGGATTGGTTATCTCCATGTCATGTTGTTCTAGATTGTCACGCCAAGACCGTGACGTTGGTGATGCTGGGGTTGCGAAGGATTGAGTGGAGAGGTTCTCTAGATTATGTTCCCAGAAGAGTGATTTCATATTTGAAGGCCTAGCGGATGGTTGGGAAGGGTTGTTTATCTTATTTGGCCTTTGTAAGGGATGTTGGTGCTGATACTCCTACTATTGATTTTATTTCGATGGTGTCAGATTTTTTGGATGTGTTTCCTGTCGGGCATGTTGTTCGACAGTGATATTGACTTCGGTATTGACTTGGTGCCGAGCACTAAGCACATTTATATTCCTCTATATCGTATGACACCAGCTGAGATGAAGGAATTGAAGGAGCAGCTTCAGGAACTTCTTGATAAGGGGTTTATTAGGCCTAATGTATCGCCTTGGGGAAAATCAATTCTGTTTGTGAAGAAGAAGGATGGTACTATGTGGATGTGCGTTAATTATAGCCAGTTGAACAAAGTTACAATCAAGAACGAGTATCCTTTGCCGCACATTGATGATTTATTTGACCAGCTTCAGGGTAGGAGGGTGTTCTCTAAGATTGACTTGAGGTCTAGGTATCACCAGTTGAAGATTCGGGACTCGAACATTCTAAATATAGCATTCATGATCCGTTATGGTCATTATGAGTTCCTTGTGATGTCTTCTGGGCTGACCAATGCCCCAGCAGCATTCATGTATCTAATGAACAGTGCATTTCATCCTTATCTTGACTCGTTTGTCATAGTATTCATTGATGATATCCTGGTGTACTCTCGTAGCTAGGAGGAGCTTGCCCAGCATATGAGGATGGTGTAGCAGTGGTTGAGGAAGGAGAAGCTTTATGCCAAGTTCTCCAAATGTGAGTTCTGGCTTAGTTTAGTGGCGTTCTCATCTATTGCATTGCCTTTGACCAAATTGACCCAAAAGGGTGCTACTTTCAGGTGGTTGGATGAGTGTGAGGAGATCTTTTAGAAGCTCAAGACTACCTTGACCACAGCTCCAGTTCTATTTCTACCTTTAGCGTCTGAATCTTATACAGTGTATTGTGATGCTTCTTGGATCGGTATTGGGTGTGTCTTGATGTAGGGAGGTAGAGTGATTGCTTATGTTTCACGTCAGTTGAAGCCCCATGAGAAGAACTACCTTGTTCATGATTTGGAGTTAGCTGCCATCGTTCATGCATTAAAGATTTGGAGGCATTATCTCTACGGTGTGTCTTGTGAGGTGTATATAAATCATCGGAGTCTCCAGCACTTGTTCAAACAAAAGGATCTAAATTTGAGTCAGCGGAGATGGTTGGAGTTGCTAAAGGACTATGATATCACTATTCTGTATCATCCCGGGAAGGCTAATGTGGTAGCGGATGCCTTGAGTAGAAAGGCGGTGAGTATGTGTAGCCTTGCATTCATTCATGTTGGTGAGAGACCTCTTGCAGTTGATTTTCAAGCCTTGGCCAACCAGTTCGTGAGATTAGATGTCTCAGAGCCCAGTCGGGTTCTAGCTTGTGTGGTTTCTCGGTCTTCCTTATATGATCGTATCAGAGAGTGCCAGTATGGTGATCCTCATTTGCTTGTCCTTAAGGACATGGTTAAGCACAGTGATGCCAGAGATGTTACTATTGGGGATGAAGGGGTATTGAGGATGCAAGGTCGGATTTGTGTGCCTAATGTGGATGGGCTACGTGAGTTGATTCTTGAGGAGGCCCACATCCATTCATCCAGGTGCCGCGAAAATGTACCAGGACTTGAGGCAGCATTATTGGTGGAGAAGAATGAAGAAGGATATGGTGGGGTTTGTAGCTCGGATTGAGGAGGTGGCTTACAAGCTTGCCTTGCCACCTAGTTTGTCGAGTGTGCATCCAGTGTTATTTGTTTCTATGCTCCGAAAGTATGTCGATAATCCATCTCATGTTTTGGATTTCAGCACGATTCAGTTGGATGGTGATTTGAATTATGATGTGGACCTGGTGCCCATTTTGGATCGGCAGGTTCGAAAGTTGAGATCAAAGGACATAGGTTCGGTAAAGGTGCGGTGGAGAGTTCAACCAGTTGAGGAGGCTACTTGGGAGACCAAGCGGGAGATATGAAGCAAATATCCGCACCTATTTGAGATTCTAGGTATGTTTCTAGACCCGTTCGAGGACGAACATTTGATTAAGAGGGGGAGGATGTAACGACCTGGCTGGTCGTTTTGAGAGTTGTAGCCCTGTTCCCCCATTTACTACTCATTTTGTACTGTATAGCTATTATGTGACTTGCCGGGGTAGTCAGTTCGGGTCTGGAGAGATTTCGGAGTGAAATGAAACACTTCGTCTCAAGGTTGAAAGCTTAAATTGAAATGGTTGACTGGATGTTGACATATATGTAAACGACTCCGAAATGGAGTTTCGATGGTTCTGTTAGCTCCGTTGGGTAATTTTGGACGTAGAAGCGTGTCTGGATTGTGATTTAGAGGTCTATAGATGAATTAGGCTTGAAATGGCAAAAGTTGGATTTTTGGAAAATTTGACTGGGACTGGACTTTTTGATATCGGGGTCGGAGTCTAATTCCGGATAATCGAGTAGGTCCATAATGCCATTTGTGACTGGTGTGCAAAATATGGGATCAATCGGACGTGATTTAATAGGTTCCAGCGTCGTTTGTAAAAGTTGGAAGTTCTTAGTTTCATTATGCTTAAATTGGGGTGTGATTCGTGTTTTGGTGTTGTTTGAGGTGATTTGAAGGATCGACTAAGTTCGTATGATGATTTGGGACTTGATGGTATGTTTGGTTGAGGTCCCGGGGTCCTCGGGTGAGTTTCGGATGGTTAACTGATCAATTTTGGAATTAGAATACTGCTGAAGAATTTCTGGTGTCCAGTGCTGGTTTCCTTCTTCGCGTTCGCGACGGGAGTCCCGTATTCGCGAAGGGTAGCTGGTGCCAGGTGAAGAATTGTTCTTCGCGTCCGCGAAGAGGGAGCTTTGGTCACGAAGGACTAGGTAGTGATGCATCGGGAACGTGTGATGGAGGTCGCATTCTCAAAGAGGAAGAAGAGGCAGCTGGGACCCCACGCATTTGGTCTTCGCGTTCGCGAATTAGGGACTGCGTTCGTGAAGCTAGAGGTCAGATAGGCACCGCGTTTGCCAGTGGAGCCTCACATTCGTGAAGAAGACTTTGGGGCAGCAGATGGATTTGTGCTACACGAACGCGAGAGGATGACCGCGTTCGCAAAGAAGAAGATCACTAGGTAGATTTAAATATTCCAAAAACGAGGGTTTGAGTTCATAACCCAAAAATTGATTTGGAAGCCGGTGGGAGGCGATTCTTGGAGAGATTTTCAAGTAGGTGATTGGGCTAAGTGATTCCTACCTAATTTTGATTAATTTCCATGATTATATATTTAATTTCATCGTCAAATTAGTGATTTGGGCTGGAAATTTGGGGGGAAATGGAGGAAGTTCTTAGGTCGAGTTTTGAGGTTTTGATCGAGATTTTGGTGTTGGATTTGGGTAATTTTGGTATGGGTGGGCTCGTGGTTGAATGGGTGTTCGGATTTTTATTACTTTTACCCATTCTGAGACGTGGCCCAGGGGCTGGCTTTTGAGTTGATTTTTGACTTTTGATTAATAACTTAGCATTTTCTTATGGATTTTATTCTTTTAGCCCGTGTTGATTGTATCGAATTATTTGTGGCTAGATTCGAGGCATTCATTGGCCGTTTTGCGAGGCAAAGGTGTGTTGGAGTAGAGATTGGCACGGCTTAAGGTAAGTCACAGTTCTAAATTTGGTTTTGAGGGTAAGAAACCCCGTATTATTTGTCATGTGTTTGGTTTTGAGGTGACGCACATGCTAGGTGACGAGCGTGTGGGCGTGAACCGTAGGAACTGTGACTTGGTCAATTCCATGGAACTGTGTAGTTGAATAATCTGTTGTTATCCGTACATTCTCCACGTATTAGAGAAATTGAATTAGAAATCATGTTTAGACCATGTGTTGTTGTTCCTTGTTGATACATTACATCATTTCTGTTTGGGCAGATTTTCATGATTTCTGAGAGCCCGAGAGACTGGAGAGGTTGATGACTGAGTGAGGCCGAGGGCCTGATTGTGAGAACATTTGTGGGATCGAGCTGCCGCAGCATGTTTCATTGATATACACCATGATTGGCTTGTTATAGCGCTTGGGCTGAAGGAGCTCCTCCAGAGTCTGTACACACCCTAGTGAGCGCAGGTACCTACTGAATGCGAGTGCCGAAAGCTGAGCGACCGAGAGGAATGAGTGACTGTGAGGAATGAGTGATGGTGAGGTTGGAGCGAATGGGAGGACTGAGTGACTGCTGCTCTGTGAGGATGCATTTGACGTCATTATTGTTGCACTTCAGCTGTCATATATCACTGTCTTAAAATTTCTGAGAGATCATATCTTCTGTTTCAATTGAACTTGACATGAGTTAAGTGTTTTAACCTTACTTGTCGAACTTGAAAGCATCCCTACCTTCCTATGCTGAAATTACTGTAATTAAACTTTAACTGCGAAGCTCTTCCCTACTTTCGGTCCTTTATTTAGTCTTGTTACTTACTGAGTTGGTTGTACTCACGCTACACCCTGCATTTCGTGTGCAGATTCAGGTTTTTCCGGACACGGTGTGTGTTGATTCCATCGCACAGTTAATCTTTTGGAGATTCCAAGGTAGTTGCCCGGCGTTTTGCAGACCTTGTCTCTCCTTCCTTATCTTTCCGCTTATTGTATTTAGTTTCAGACTATCATAGACAGTATTTTCCTAGACTTGTGATGTATAGTGGCTCATGTACTCTGTGACACCCCAATTGTTTGGGAACTTCCGTGTTGAGTTTTGGCTTTTTGTCCTGTTTATGAGAACTTTTATTATTTAAACTACTTTAATTTATTTTCTGTTAAAAGTGTTGGAAATATTTGTACTGTCGGCTTGCCTAGAACCATGTTAAGCGCCATCACGAAAGGTTAGGATTTTGGGTCGTGACATTAAACCTTTATGTTTGAAAATTATTTTATGCCCATAGGTACAAATTATTTATATGTATTTTGGTTTACTAGTTTGACAAAGTTAAGTAAACTCTATGCATGAGTTGCAACCTCTATCCACAGGAATGTTTAGAATTTACCAAGAGTTCGGTATTTCACGCCATTCACTTTTGACGAAATTTATTTTATAACTTATGTATGTTTATCCTTTTTTTTGCAATTTTCACGATTTTTTCTACTGCTATTTTTAATTAGAATGCTCTAATTCCAATACTTTCGATACTCCTTCTCACTTTAGGGTGCTTGGATTTGGACCTGGCACTCCGTGTGGACGAACTATTAATTCCTATTGAATCAAGTAGAAAATTATGAGAGGCGAGAACGATCCAACTGCCTAAGTTTAATGCTCATACAAACCTATATAAGTCAAAGCATAAGGAGTCCTATATTTAATAGCGATAAGTTCAAAGCTTAAATTAAGGTAATTAATGAACAATTCGTAAGCTCTGACAAGGCATTAGCCAGCACCATTCTAAAAAGACTCTCAAGTTTAACTTTTGACATAAGTTGTATGATACGTGAGCATATTATGGAGATGAGAGACATTTTTGCTAAACTCAAGTCTCTTGAGGTTTATATGTCTGAGTCATTCCTTGTGCATTTTGTTCTGAATTTTCTTCCTACAGAATATTATCCGTTCAAGATTTCTTGTAACAAACATAAAGATAAATGATCAATTAATGAGCTCTTCATCATGTGTATTCAAGAAGAAAAGAGGCTGAAGTAGAAACTTAAAAGTGTTAATTTGGTGACTCATGATAAGAGAAATGTAAATAAAGGCAAAAGTATTCCTATAAAGAAGAAAGACAATTTGACAAAGATATTTGTCGTTTCTGCAAAAGAAGGGACTCTAGAAGAAATATTGCCTGAATACAATAAATGACTTGAGAAGAGAGGCAATTGTACCTTTGTATGTTATGAATTTAGCTTTACTGAAGTTTCTGACAAAACATGGTGGATTAATTCTGGTTATATAATTTATGTTGTCAAAATCATGCAGGGGCTTTAAACTTTCAGGAAGCCGATGGGAAGTTAAAAATACACCTATCCTGGCAATAGGATGCATTCACGTATGGAAGCCATGAGGACTTATAGGCTCATTTTGAAGAATGGATTTCAATTAGACTTGAAAAACACTTTATGTTTCATCATTTTTTAGAAATTTATAACTTCTCTTTAGGACTATTAATTAGTAGATATGATTTTAATTTTTATTATCTTTCAGTGAGGCTTTTGAAAGATAATAAAGTTGTTGATTTTGGAAATTTAAATAGAAAATTATATAGACTTGAGTTAGACCCCACATTTGAATAATATTTTAACTTTGCATGATAAAGAAATTGATGCTAAGCAATGTATTAGTAATAAGAACTCATCAAATCTTTAGCACAAGCGATTGTATCACATCTTTATTGATAGAGTTAAAAGGTTAGCTAATTATGAAGTTCTAAAACTCTTGATTTTCCTGACTTTGGGACTTGTGTGAACTGTGTAAAAGGGCAAGCAAACCAACAAATCTATTAAAGGTGCCAAAAGGAGTTCTCAATTGCTTGAGATCATACATATAAATATATGTGAACCTTTTCTTACCCCTTGCTTGAATGGTGAGAGATATCTTTTTTTTATGAATATTCAAGATATATGTATCTTTATTTTTCGTTTAACAAATCAGAAGCACTTCATGCTTTTAAAGTTTAATAAATATAAGTAGAAAAATAAACTGGAGCTTAGATCAAAATTATAAGATCTAACAGGGGTGGAGAATATTATGGTATGTACATAAATAGGGAATAAGTTAAGGGTTCATTTATTGAGTTCCTTAAAAGCAAAGGTATAGTCTCTCAATATACCATACCAAGAATACCATAATAAATAGTATGATAGAAAGAATATGAATATTAATGGACATGATAAGTAGCCTGATTTACAGATCAAGTTTACCTTTATTCTTATGCACTAAAGCCTTAAAAGATGCTATATATATATATATATATATAGCATCTTTTAAATAGGGTTCCATCCAAGGTTGTTCCTAAGATACCTTTTGAATTATGAAAAAGGAAAAAAATCTAGGTTAAGCCATTTACATGTTAAGGATGTCCAACTGAGCTAAGCATTTATAACCCACAATTAAAGAAGTTGGACAAGAGAACGAAAAGTAGTTACTTTATAGGCTATGCAACTAACTCTAAATGATTTAGGTTTTAATGTCCTTCTCGTTCTCCTAAAATTGTTGGGGCTAGAAATGTTAAATTTCTTAAGGATCATGAAGTAAGTTGTCACGAACCAAAACTCAACATGTCGTGATGGCGCCTATCACAGAACTTGGCAAGCCGACAATCACAATAAAACTAGGAATTTTGTATTAAAAATAAGATGAAGCAAGTGTAACAGTAATAACTCTCATAAATAGACGATATGAACAACTACGACTCGAATACAAACTTTCCCAAAATTCGGGTGTCACTGAGTACATGAGCATCTATACAATAACATAGTATGAAACACTGTCTAAGAAGGTAGAATAGTATAAGTAAAACTAAGAGATAGGGGAGGAGAATCAAGGTCTATGGACGCCAAAGCAGCTACCTCGATAATCTCCGAAAAGGGTAAAAACTCAAAGATCAGCAACTACCGTGTCTGGAAATACCTGGATCTGCACATGAGGTACAGAGTATAGTATGAGTACAACCAACTCAATAAGTAACAAAACTAACATTTGGACTGAAAGCAATGCCGAGCTTAACCAATACAGTACAAATACAAAGTTTTACAGTGCAGAAATGACAGGAAGTAGGACAATAATATCTCCAAGTAAACTCATTATTTGTTCGTACACTGGACAGGAAATGTAGATATGCTTTCAGGTTTAATAGTTAAGCTCAACACAGATAAAATATGCCAAGTGTGAGTGATATGAGGAATATGACATCTCTATATCTACATGTCAATATGCACACTGTATGTGATGCAACACAATAAAAACCTTACGTACTCACATTCTCAGAGTACTCAATCTAGCTGTCTCAATTCTCGCTTGTCACACTTAGTCACTGAGCACTGTACGGTGCTTGCTGCAGTGTGCAGCCCGATCCACATATAGCCATAAGGCATGTTGCGGGGCGCAACCCTATCCACATATAGCCATAAGGCTTGTTGCGACATGCAACCCGATCCACATATAGCCATAAGGTCTGTTGCGGCGTGCAACCCGATTCACATATAGCCATAATGCCTGTTGTGGCACGCAACCCAATCCACATATAGGCATAAGGCCTATTGCGGTGTGCAACCCGATCCACATATAGCCATAAGGCCTGTTGAGGCGTGCTACCCGATCCACATATAGCCATAAGGCATGTTGCGGTGTGCAACCCGATCCACATATCTCACTCACAACACGGCTCTTAGACCCTAACTTAGTAATCAATATCTCCAGTCTCTCAGGCTCACAAATCTC
The DNA here is from genome assembly GCA_002018475.1 of Nicotiana obtusifolia. Taxonomy (NCBI): domain Eukaryota; kingdom Viridiplantae; phylum Streptophyta; class Magnoliopsida; order Solanales; family Solanaceae; genus Nicotiana; species Nicotiana obtusifolia. Next base: position 66,996 of record MCJB01003803.1, read on the forward strand.
ATGCCAATTAGCCCAAACAATGATATATAACATCAACAATAATAGTAATAGAGACTGAGATATGATATGCAAATGATAGATGTGACTGAATACAAAATTTGCCATCTAAGCAAATAATTCAAAATTTGAAATGACCGTAGTGGGTCTCAATAGGATTAGCATATAGCCTAACATGATTCCTAACATGAATCTATAGCTCAACTACTCTAACACATAGGGATCACATGAATGGCTACAAGGTCTGATGACTACAGAGTACCATGAAATCAACCAGATCACAATTTCTACGGTGCACACCCACACGCCCGTCACCTAGCATGTGCGTCACATCAACTCCAATCACATAACAAGAAATGCAGGGATTTGTACCTTCAGAACCAAGTTTAGAAGTGCTACATACCTTAGACCGTGCAAATCCCTACTCCAATAAGCCCTTGCCTCGCGAATCGACCTCCGAACGCCTCGAATCTAGCCACAAATAACTCAATACAGTCAACGCAAGCTATAGAAATCAATTCTATATGAAAATACTAAATTCTTAACCAAAAGTCAAAAAGTCTACTCAAAAAGTCAACCCCGGGCCCACGTCTCGGAGCCCAACAAAAGTTACAAAATCCGAACACCCATTAAACCACGAGTCCCACCATACTAAATTTAACAAATTTCGACACCAAATTATCACTCAAATCCCCAAATCTAACTCTCCAATCCCTAGACCAAAACTACCAAAATTACACCTTAAAAACACTTAAAATAGGTGAAAAATTCAATGGGTAATCAATGTTATTGAATAAAAATGACCAAAAGTGACTTACCTCAAGAAATCACTCGAAACCCCTCTCAAAAATTGCCTTAATCAGAGCTTGCAAAGTGCAAAAATGATAAAAACCATAGAAACCTTCAACTTATATTCTGCCTAGTGATTTCACACTTGCGGGCCAAAACTCCGTACCTACGGAATAGCTTCTGTGATAAAAATTCCGCTTCTGCGAAAATTCACTTAAGTACACAAGGCTCCCACCTACGCTCCAAGTACGCACCTGCGGAAGCGCTTCTCCGACCAACCGTCCGCTTTTGCAAAGATGCTTCACTTTCTCATTCTCGCACATGCGACACATCAGAGGCCAGCCCCAGCTCCGCTTCTGCTCCACATCATCCGCACTTGCGGCGTCGCACCTGCGTTTAATCCCCTCGCAGGTGCAATCATACCAAAAAGCAAAAATCTCTGCAATGCTTCAATTCTAATTTTTGATCCGTTAACCATTCGGAATCCACTCGAGGCCTCCGGAACCTAAACCAAACACATCAATCAGTCTTAAAACACGATATGAACTTAGCCGAGGCTTCAAATCACATTAAAAAATCAAAAACACGAATCGCACTCCAATTCAAGCCTAATGAAGCTAATGAATTCCAACCTCTAAATCGATGTCGAGATCTATCAAATCAACTCTGATTAACCTAAAATTTTGCACCCAAGTCATATTTGATACAACGGACCTATTCCAACTTCCAAAACCAAAATCTAATCCCAGTAACCACAAAGTCAACTCTCGGTCAAACTTTTCGACTTTCCAAACTTCTAATTTCCAACTTTCATTATTTTAAGCCAAAATCACCTATGGGCCTCCAAATCAATATCCGAACACACTCCTAAGTCCAACATCACCATATGAAGCTATCAGAATCATCTAAACTCCATTCCGGAGTCATTTACGCATAAATCAACAGCCGATCAACTCCTTTAACTTAAGCTTCCAACCTTCGGACTAAGTGTCCAAATTCATTCCTAAATATCCCCGGAATCGAACCAAGCACCTCGGCAAGTCACATAACAATAATAGAGCGCAGAATAAGAAGTAAATGGGGGAACGGGGCTACAACACTCAAAACGACCGGTCGGGTCGTTAAATCCTCCCCTTCTTAAACAAATGTTCGTCCTTGAACGGGTCTAGAATCATACCTGGAGTCTCAAATAGGTGTGTATATCTACTCTGCATCTCCCGCTTGGTCTCCCAAGTAGCCTCCCCGACTAGTTGACCTCTCCACTGCACCTTCACCGAAGCTATATTCTTTGACCTCAACTTTCGAACCTGTCAATCCAAAATAGCCATCGGCTCCACATCATAAGTCAAATCACCATCCATTGAACCGTGCTGAAGTCCAAAACATGAGACGGATCGCCGACATACTTTCAAAGCATGGAAACATGAAACACTCGATGAACACTCGATAGACTAGGCGGAAATGCAAGCCTATAAGCCACCTCCAATCCTCTCAAGCACCTTAAACGGGCCAATGTACCGAGGGCTCAACTTTCCCTTCTTCCCAAACCTCATAACACCCTTCATGGGTGAAACTCCAAGTAGTACCTTCTCCACCACCATGTAAGAAATATCACGAACTTTCCAGTCGGCGTAACTCTTCTCTTTAGACTGCGCCGTGCAAAGCCGATCCTGAATCAACTTAACCTTGTCCAAAGCATCCTGAACCAAGTCAGTACCCAATAGCCTAGCCTCACCCGGCTCAAACCAACTCACCAAAGACCAACACTGTCTCCTATACAAAGCCTCATACGGAGTCATCTAAATGCTCGATTGGTAGTTGTTGTTATAGGCAAACTCGGCAAGCAGCAAAAAACGATTCCAAGAACCCGCGAAATCTATGACACAAGTGCATAGCGTATCCTCCAATATCTGAATAGTGCGCTCGAACTGTCCGTCCGTTTGAGGGTGGAATGATATACTTAATTCAACTCGTGTGCCTAATTCTCGCTGCACTGCTCTCCAAAACTGCGATGTACAATGCGTGCCCCAATCTGAAATGATGGACACTGGCATACCGTGAAGGCGAACAATCTCGCGGATGTAGATCTCAGCCAACCGCTCCGTAGAATAAGTAGTCCTAACTGGAATGAAATGCGCCGACTTAGTTAATCGATCCATAATCACCCAAATAGCATCAAACTTCCTCGAAGTCCGTGGGAGTCTAACTACAAAATTCATGGTGATACGCTCCCATTTCCACTCCGGAATCTCAAGCCTCTGAAGCAAATCCGCTGGGTCTATGATACTCGTACTTCACCTGCTGACAATTTAGGCACCGAGCTACAAACCCCACTATATATTTCTTTATCCTCCTCCACCAATAGTGCTGCCTCAAGTCCTGATATATATTTGCGTCACCCGGATGAATGGAATACAGTGAACTGTGGGCCTCCTCAAGAATCAACTCACGTAGCCCATCCACATTGGGCACACAAATCCGACCTAGCATCCCCAACACTCCATCTTCCCTAATAGTAACCTCTTTGACATCACTGACGCTCTCTGATGCGATCATATAAGGAAGACCGAGAAACCACACAAGCTAGAACCCGACTGTGCTCCGAAAAATCTAATCTCACGAACTGATTGGCTAAAGCCTGAACATCTGATGCAAGCAGTCAATCACCAACAAGAAATAAAAGCAAGGCTACCCATACTCACCGCCTTCCTACTTAAGGCATCGGCCACCACATTGGCCTTATAAGGATGATGCAGAATGGTAATATCATAGTCCTTTAGCAGCTCCAACCATCTCCAATGCCTCAAATTTAGATCATTTTGTTTGAACAAGTGCTGGAGACTTCGATGATCCGTAAATACCTCATAAGACAAATCGTAGAGATAATGCCTCCAAATCTTCAATGCATGAAAGGTGGATGCCAACTCCAAGTCATGAAAAGGGTAGTTCTTCTCATGGGGCTTCAACTGGCGCGAAGCATAAGCAATCACTCTACCCTCCTACATCAAGACAAACCTAATACCAATCCGAGAAGCATCACAATACATTGTATACGAGCTTGACGCTGAGGGCAAAACTAGAACTGGAGCTGTGGTCAAGAAAGTCTTAAGCTTCTGAAAGCTCTCCTCACACTCATCCGACCACCTGAATGGAGCACCCTTCTGGGGCAACCTGGTCAAAAGGCACTACAATGGACGAGAAAGCCTCCACAAAGCAACGACAATATCCAGCCAAGATGAGAAAGCTCCAAATCTCAGCAGCTGAAGACAGTCTGGCCAACTCTGAATCGCCTCTATCTTCTTTGGATCCACCTTAATCCCCTCATTGGACACCACGTGCCCCAAGAACACCACCGGACTGAGCCAAAACTCACACTTGGAAAACTTGGCATAAAGTTTCTCCTCCCTCAACCTCTGTAGTACAATCCTCAAATGTTGGGCATGCTCCTCCTGGCTATGTGAGTACACCAGGATATCATCAATGAATATTGTGACAAACGAATCAAGGTAGGTTGGAATACACTGTTCATCATATGCATAAATGTTGCTGGGGCGTTGGTCAGCCCAAAAGACATCACAAAGAACTCATAGTGACCATAGCGGGTCATGAATGCCGTCTTCAGAATATCCGAGTCTCGAGTCTTCAACTAGTGATACCCAGACCTCAAATCAATCTTAGAGAACAACCTCGCTCCCTGAAGTTGGTCAAATAAATCATCAATGCGCGGCAAAGGATATTTGTTCTTGATTGTAACATTGTTCAGCTGCCGATAATCGATGCACATCTGCATAGTACCATCATTCTTCTTCACAAACAGAACTGGTGCACCCCAAAGCGACACACTAGGCCTAATAAACCCCTTATCAAGAAGATCCTGAAGCTGCTCCTTCAATTCCTTCAACTATGTTGGTGCCATACGATACGGAGGAATAGAAATGGATTGAGTGCCCGGCACCAAGTCAATACCAAAATCAATATGCATGTCGGGTGGCAAGCCCCGCAGGTCTATAGGAAACACATCCGTAAAGTCTCGCACTATCGGGACAAAATCAATAGTAGGCACATCAGCATTAACATCTCTCACAAAAGCCAGATATGATAGACACCCCTTCCCAACCATTCGCTGGGCCTTCAGGTATGAAATCACCCTGCTGGGAACATAATCTAGAGAACCTCACCACTCGATCCTTGGCAACCACGGCATCACCAGCGTCACGGTCTTAGCGTGACAATCCAAAATAGCATGACAAGGAGACAACCAGTCCATACCCAAAATCACGTCGAAATCAACCATACTAAGTAATAAGAGATCAACTCTAGTCTCCAATCCTCCAATGGCCACCACACACGACCGACACATATGGTCCACAACAATAGTATCGCCCATCGGCATAGATACATGAACAGGTGAGACTAAGGACTCCCGGAGCATATCTAAATAACGAGCAAAATATGATGATACATACGAATAAGTGGAACCAGGGTCAAATAATATAAAAGCATCCCGATGACATACTGAGACAATACATGTGATCACCGTGTCTGAAGCAACGGCCTCTGGTATAGAATCAAGCCTGACAACCACTTGACCGGCCTCTCCCTCTAGAGCGACCTCTAGCTGCCTGAGCCCCACCCGAGCTGGCTGAGCGGGTGGTGTAGTTGCTGGTGCAGAAATCATAGCCTGACCCCTCTTCTGAACTGGACCTCCCAAGAGATGGGGACAATGCCTCCTGATATGTCCAAGATCCCCACACTCATAGCAACCCCGATCCATCAATGGTGATGGGGACTGAATCGGACCCCGAGAACCAGAATAACCGCTAGAAGAACCTGGTGCAGATGAACCTGAACTGAAGGAGCACGAGATGAACTCTGGCTGGGATAGCACTACGAGATGACTGACCCAGACGAGCACTGTATGAACCATGGCTAGCTGATGCACTACGATGAACTAGACGAGCCATCTGAACGGGCCTATAAGGACGACCCCTGCTGTTATTGGATTGTCCCCCAGAAGGAACACCGCTGAAACCACCCAAACCCCAAGGCCTCTTGGCCTCCCTCTCCTCACGCTCCTGACTACGGACTAACTCTAGCCGCCGAGCAATATCAACCACCTCATCGAACCTAGCACCCGATGCAATCTCCCAAGTCATAACAAAACACAACTGATATCTAAGGCCATCAATGAACCTCCTAATCCTCTCCCTCTCAGTGGGAACCAACCAGATCACATGATGAGCCAACTATGAAAATCTCATCTCATACTGGGTCACAGACATACCCTCCTGGCATAGCTGCTCGAACTGCCTACATAACTCCTCCCTGCGAGTCGGTGGCACAAACTTCTCCAAAAAGAGAACGGAGAACTCGTGCCATGAAAGTGGTGCAGCATCGGCTGGCCTGCTCCGCTCATGGGCCTCCCGCCATCTAAAGGCTGCCTCCGTCAACTGAAAAATAATAAATGAGACCCCACTAGTCTCCAGAATACCCGTCGTGCGAAGAATCGGTTGGCACCTATCCAAGAAGGCATGAGCATCCTCTGACTCAGCCCCACTAAATGATGGAGGCTTAAACCTCTCAAATATCTCTAGTCTCTTCTGCTCCTCATCACTCATAACGGAACCCACCTGTGCTTGAACAACTGCAACTGGCTGGGCTGGTAATACCCCTGGTGTCTAGGGGTGGGCGTCGGTCGGTTCGGTTCGATTTTCATGAAGTTAGATTCGGTTTGTTCGATTTTCGATTTTATATTTGGTGCACTAATAAGCAAACCAAAATTAGTTCGATTTCTTTGGTTTTTGCTAATTTGGTTTGGTTGATTTTCGGTTCAATTCGGTCGGTTTGGTCTTGTCGCATTGAGCTTTTAAATCAGAATTTTTCTACTAAAAGATATGGTTAATTTCATGTTTTAGTGTAACTAAAACTCGAAAACGCGATACTTATAATATAATTAGCCAAATCATTTAGTTGATATAGGAAATATAAATTTATTTGACAAATATTACTTACAATATAACTATCTCGTATATCCCCGTGCAAATTTAGCAAGCCTCAAATAAAACAAAATTTATTTGCCAATCTCCTTTTATGCAGTTCACAACAACAAACCAAATCCTTGAACACTTCAGCAACCGAAATCCCAAATCATACCAATTTCTCAAGCCATAATCCAAATCAACTCTGAAAAGTTCAATAAAATTTGTCTACGGTCATCACCTTTTCTTAATGGAGTGTTAAAGAAGAAAATACTTAGCTCATCTCATATTGCCATGCATCTAGTTTGAAACCTTAAAAAAGACAGCACAAATATAAAATTTTAGCAACGACCCGCAAGCAAATAAAGATGAAAGATGCATTGGCAAACAAAAAGGGATAATTTTTAGAATGCGGCACTTTATTTGGGTTTGGGCTTCAAATTTTATAATATAAATATATAAAAAAGTTGGCTAGAAAACTTAAGAGGAGCCCAAAGGCTAGTACCCACATTAGAAAACTTCAATTTTCGGTTTAACCGAAAATCGAAGTCGCAAAATCGAGCACCGAACCGAACACCAAAATTGTAGAAAATTCGGTTCGATTTTTTCGGTTCGGTCGGTATTATGCCCACTCCTACTAGTGTCTGAAGTCCCTGCATCACCTACTCTGGAGTACGGGTGACGGGAGTTTGAGTACCTCCCCCGGCCTGAGAAGTGGCTGGCGCGGCTGGAACTGAAACCGCCTGAGCAAGGCTAGTGTAAACAGTCAATATCTAGGCCAGAGCCTCCTGAAGGCCTGGAATCACGATGAGCACAGCTGGTGCCTAAGATGGTCCCACCAGCTCAACCACATCTGGAACCTGCTCCTGAGCTGGAGCAACTGGTGGGTCTATAGGTGCTACTCAAGCTGTTGTACGAGCTGCACCTCGGCCTCTACCGTAGCCCCGGTCTCTTATGGCCCTAGCTGGTGGCCGTCCGCCCGATCCGGTAGCACGTGTCCTCACCATCTGTGAGAGAACAGAATAACTGAAGTTTAGTTCTCGGATTCAAAATACGCACGACAAGAATACAAGAATGTAAAGTTTTCCTAAGGGTTCGGCAGCCTCTCGAAGATAAGTACAGATGTTTTTGTACCGATCCGCAAGACTCTACTAAACCTACTCATGACTCGTGAGGCCTATGTAACCTAGGCTCTGATACCAACTTGTCATAACCCAAAGCTCAACATATCGTGATAGCGCCTATCACAGAACTAGGAAAGCTAACAATCACAATGAAACTAGGCATTTTGTATTAAAAATAAGATGAAGAGTTTAACAGTAATAACTCTCATAAATAGCCGATATGAACAACTACGACTCGAATACAAACTTTCCAAATATTCGGGTATCACTGAGTATATGAGCATCTATACAATAACATAGTCTGAAACACAGTCTAAGAAGGTAGAATAGTATAAGTAAAATTGAGAGATAGAAGAGGAGAGTCAAGGTCTGCGGGTGCCAAAACAACTACCTCAATAATCTCTAAAACGGGTAAAAACTCCAAGACCAGCAACCGCCGTGCCCGAAAATAATTGAATCTGCACACGAGGTGCAAAGTGTAGTGTGAGTACAACCAACTCAATAAATAATAAAACTGACCTTGGGGCTGAAAGCAGTGACGAACTCAACTAATACAGTACAAATACAGAGTTTAACAGTGTAGAAATGATAAGAAATAGGACAATAATATCTCCAAGTAAACTCATTATTTGTTCGTACACAGTACAGGAAATGTATTCATGCTTTCAAGTTTAATAGTTAAGCTCAATACAAATAAAATATGCCAAGTGTGACTATTATATGAGGAATATGACATCTCTAAATCTACATGCCAATATGCATACTGTATTTGATACAACACAATGAAAACCTCACGTACTCACACTCTTAGAGTACTCAATCTGACTTTCTTAAATCTCGCTCCTCACACTTAGTCACTCAGCACTGTACGGTGCCTGCTGCAGCATGCAGCTCGATCCACGTATAGCCATAAGGCCTATTGCGGTACGTAACCCGATCCACATATAGTTATAAGGCTTGTTATGGCATGCAACCCGATCCACATATAGCCATAAGGCCTGTTACGGCATGCAACCCCATCCAAATATAGCCATAAGGCATGTTACGGCGTGTAACCCGATCCACATATAGCCAAAAGGCTTGTTGCAGCGTGCAGCCCGATCCACATATAGCCATAAGGCTTGTTGCGGCGTGCAATCCGATCCACATATAGCCATAACGTATTTTGCGGTGTGCAACCCGATCCACATATCTCACTCACAACACGACTCTCGGGCCTCAACTCAATCATCAATCTCTCCAGTCTCTCAGGCTCACATATCTCATGCCAATTAGCCCAAACAATGATATATAACACAACAATAATAGTAACAGAGACTGAAATATGTTATGCAAATGATGGATGTGACTGAGTACAAAATTTATCATCTAAGAAAATAATTCAACAGTAGAAATGACCACAGTGGGTCTCAATAGGATTAGCATATAGCCTAACATGATTTCTAACATGAATCTGCATGTCAATTACTCTAACACATAGGGATCACATGAATGACTACAAGGTCTGATGACTACACAATACCATAAAATCAATTGGATCACTATTTCTACGGTGCATGCCCACACGCCCATCACCTAGCATGTGCGTCACCTCAACACCAATCACATAATACGAAATTCAGGGATTCGTACCCTCAGAACCAAGTTTAGAAGTGTTACTTACCTCAGCCCGTGAAAATCTCTACTCCAATAAGCCCTTGCCTCGAGAATCGGCCTCCGAAAGCCTCGAATCTAGCCACAAATAACTTGATACAATCAACACAAGCTATGGAATCAAATCCATATGAAAATACTAAGTTCTTAACCGAAAGTCAAAAAGTCAACCCCGAGCCTACATCTCGGAACCCAACAAAAGTTACAAAATTCGAGCACTCATTCAATCACGAGTCCAACCTTACCAAATTTACCAAATTCTGACACCAAATTGTCACTCAAATCCCCAAATCTAACTCTCCAAACCCTAGCCCAAAACTTCCAAATTCCACCTTAAAAACACTTAAACTAGGTGGGAAATTCAAAGGGTAATCAATGTTATTGAATAAAAATGACCAAAAGTGGCTTACCTCAAGAAATCACTCGAAACCCCTCTTAAAAATTGCCTTAATCCGAGCTTGCAAAGTCCAAAAATGATAAAAACCTCAAAACCCTTCAACCTATATTCTACCCAGTGCTTTAGCACCTGCCGACCAAAACTCCGCATATGCGGAATTGCTTCTGCAATAAAAATCCCCCTTTCTGCGAAAGTTCACTTAAGTCCACAAAGTTCGGACCTGCGCTCCAAGATCCGCACCTGCAAAAGCGCTTCTACGACCAGCCTTGCGCTCCTGCGAAGAAAGCTTTACTTCCTCATTCTCCGCATCTACGGCCTTGCAGATGCGGAGGACCCCTCGCATCTGCGACACACCCCAATCCAGCCCCTACTCCGCTTCTGTGCCACATTAGCCGCACCTACGGCGTCGCACCTGCGGCTAATCCCCTCGCAAGTGCGATCACACCAGAAGGCATAATTCTCAGCTATGCTTCAGGTCCAACTTTTGATCTGTAAACCATCTAGAATCCACCCGAGGCCCCTAGGACCTCAATCAAACAAATCAAACAGTCCTAAAATATGATACGAACTTAGTCGAGGCCTCAAATTACATCAAACAATATCAAAAACACGACGGACCTATTCCAACTTTTGAAACCTACCAAATCAACTCCGATTAACCTCGAATTTTTCACCCAAGTCATATTTGACACAACGGACCTATTCCAACTTTTGAAACCAAAATCTGAGCCCAGTAATCACAAAGTCAACTCTTGGTCAAACTTCTCGAATTTCCAAACTTCAAATTTTCCAACTTTTGCCATTTCAAGCCAAAATAACCTACGGGCCTCCAAATCAATATCCGGACATACCCCTAAGTAAAAAATCACCATATGGAGCTATCGGAACCATTAAAATTCTATTTTGGAGTCGTTTACATATAAGTCAATATCCCGTCAACTCTTTCAACTTAAGCTTCCAATCTTGGGACTAAGTATTCCAATTCATTCCGAAACATCCCCGGAATCGAACCAACCACCCCGGCAAGTCACATAACAATAATTGAGCATAGAATAAGCAGTAAATGGGGAAACGGGGCTACAACACTCAAAACGATCTGCCGGGTCATTACATAAGTGGGAGTAATTTGACTCAAAAGGTAGAACTAAAAGAAATAAGGGAACCACATTTGGTACATTTATCATTGGATACTTGAATGTTGATCGGACTAATTCTCATGAATTATTTCAATAATAAAGAAGCACCACCGCTTGAGGAGCCACGTGAAGATTTACCTTCTTTACTTGAACCTAGTCAAGAAACGTCTGAACTAATGGGAGTAAGGAAATCCTTAAGAGTTCGAAAATCAAAATTTTTTGATGACTTCGTTGTATATTTCCAAGAGTCTAATTATGATATTGGACTAAAAGATGATTCATGATTATTTTCACAAGCCACTAGTAGAGAAAACTCCATACTTTAGTATGATGCCCTGAAAGAAGAGCTAGAATCTATGGCTAAAAATAAAGTTCGGGGTCTCATCGAATTACCAAATGGAGCCTCTACAGTGGGATTCGAATGGGTTCTTAAAACCAAAAGAGACTCACCCGGTAACATTGAAGGAAATATTTCACTCAAAGAGAAGGCATTGATTATCATGAAACCTTTTCTCCAGTATCAAAGAGTGATTCATTAAGAATAACCATGGCATTAGTAGCTTATTTTAATTTAGAGCTATATCAAATGGATGTGAAATAATTTTCTTGAATGGGATCTTGAAGAAGAGGTATATATGCATCACCCCAAAGGATTTTGTGGTAACGGTAAAAAATATCTTATTTGCAGGTTGAATAAATTCATTTATGGGGCAAAGCATGCTTTTCGCCAATGGTATATCAAATTCAATAACGTTGTGTCTTTATTTGGATTTAGAGAGAACATTGTTGATTAATCTATATACCTTAAGATAAGTAGGAGAAAATATATTTTTCTAGTCTTATATGTGAATGATATTTTGCTTGTAAGTAGTAATAATGGGATTATTGAATGAAATTAAACAGTTTCTTATCCAGAATTTTATATTAAAGAATATAGGTGAAGCCTCTTATATAATTGTCATAGAGATTTATAGAGATACATCCCAAAGATTACTTGGATTGTCTCAAAAGGCCTACATTGGAAGAATTCTAGAAAGATTTGGAATGAGGAATTGCTCACTTATAGAAGCACCCATAATTAAAGGTGACGTTTATTAAATCAATGTCCACAAATGCATTGAAAAAGACCAAAAAAGGCATTCTTTATGCTTCACTTATTGGGAGCCTTATATATGCACAAGTCTACACTAGACCTGATATTATTAAGCTCACATACAATTATTCAGACTCATAAGAGGTCATTGGATATTCGGACTCTAATTTGTGTGGATGCAAAGACATTGAAAACTCAACTTAGGATATATTTTCCTTCTTGTTGTAGGTGCTATGTCAAGCAGACCGGTATTGCAACATTCACTATAGAAGCTGAATTTATAGCATGCTATACATTAACCTATGGGCACTTTAATATTAAAGGTTTTGTTGGAGTTATTCTTGTTAGAAATTAGCGTCTCTTTAATTAGAGACATTTAATGTGACTCACATATTAGGTAACAAATTATTTACCATGTCTCCAAATACTAATTAATCAGATAATATCAACAATTATGCAATTAAATCCAATAGCTTTCTTAATGGGAGGAACCAATTTATTAAGAGTCCGAAGGGTTAAATTATTTTATTGAGTGACGAGCGCTAAACCAGTATATAAAAATTAGGCTCGCTAGTCAAAGATACTATAGTTATTAAATCATCTCTACAAGGACAGGTTTAAACAATATTCAAATAAATCTTTAGTTTAATACTATTCCGAAAAATAAACCTTTGATTTTGGATTATCAACGAACTAAGGGTACAACTAAGATTATCTACTACGAATGATTATTAGAAATTAGGTAGCTAGGTAGCAATAATTGAATAATGAGAGAAATAAGGGCATTGACAAGACATGTGCTCCACTATTATTTGGGATATAACTCTGTTCTAAATTCAACTCTTAAGTTCTATTGACTCTCTCGATTTCAATAGCTGCTTAGATTTTCTTTAAGATTCAAATTCTTCTTTCGAATGAATGAGAGTTCCATTAAATAACCTAATGACAAGTGCTATGAACATATGCAAGAATACGTTGAATGAATGATCTTATGAAGAACGTCTCTCGGCTATTCCTCTATATTTGATTAATTGATAACTCTACAAGCTCATTCGATTATCTATGAGAGTCGTGAAATTTACCCAAATAAGTTAAGACAATAAAAATTGCAACAACACTTCTCTTCCGATTAAAGTTGATATCTCTACAAGCTCATTCGATTATCTATGAGAGTCGTGAAATTTACCCAAATAAGTTAAGACAATAAAAATTGCAATAACACTTCTCTTCCGATTAAAGTAAAACCAAAATTAACCTTGCAAATCATCCGAAACTTATTCAATGTATTCAAGCAACTAACATAAATCAAATCCTCAAATAATAATCAAGTCACAACATCTGCAAATAACCCATTGTTCATCACAAGAGTATTAAGAGTTAAAATATTACAACCCTCGAATTCAAACAAACTTTAGTATTGAATGATTCGGATGAAGTATTCAAAGTCTCTATTGTTTCATTGCCTTCTTTCTCAAAAAGTTTCTCCATAATCGAAGATATCTAGTTTGGGACAAGCTTAGGCTTTATATAGTTCAAGGGAAATGCCCAAAAATTACAAAAATAGGTCTATATTAAGTTTTTCGCAGGCGAATGTGGGTTGCCGCACACCTGGAAGCTTGGGCGCGCATCAATGGAAACTACATTCAAAGCTCTACATTTTTCTCAAGAATAATGATAAAACTCCTTGTAGATTGGGAGATATCATCTGTTAAAATTGGATCATATGTTTCTAGAGAGAAACTTTAGCTCCAACCTCTAAATCCCACTATCTATTTCTTGAATATTCATCTCGTGTCGTCATTTGACTTCTCAAACATCATATTCAATCATCAAAAACTCTCCTTTGATTTCTTTGTATATTTTTGGACCTTTTCACATTTTTTTTTCTCACATATACATTTAGAACTTGCCTGCACATCAATAAATATGAGTTTTCTAATACAATTCTCACTGAATTACTCACAAAAAATCTAATAACCACCAGAAATATAACCAAGTAAAAATCTCGATATGACTCATCATTGAGAAATTCCTAGGGTTTTTGCCTAAGAGTTCCTAGCCTACATATATAAAAGTGGTGAATCCATTATCTACCATCTCTTCTGTGATAGGTATAGGCTATAAGGCTCCTAAGGTTTTGGCTACAAGCTTGATCAAAGGTGATTTTGTACAATACTTGAACAATTATGGCTGAAGGTACGTTCCTATTAATATTCAGTTGCGTAGGCTCTATTGTATGTGTTTAAATTTCACAATTCTTGTAGATTCTAGTGTCAAGTGAAGACTTGTCACGACCCAAAATCCACTATAGGTCGTGATGGCACCTAACATCGCCGTTAGGCAAGCCAACACTTAATTATTTATTTTATCATTTTTAAAATCATAAGTCTTTCTTGGATAACGAGGTTTGTGCATCAGGATGAATCGTAGTACGTATAGTTTCATTAAAATAATAAGTGAAAGTGAATCAGTATAAAACAATCCATAAGCAATTCTAGAATACCCCAAAAATCCAGGGTCACAAGTGCATGAGCATTTACAAAGGAGTACAAAATAATACAACCTCTGTCCGAAATGTAAATAAGACAAGATAAAGTAAATGGTACGACGGAGACTCTGTGTGCTGCGATATGTAGCATGGAATGCAGCTCACCATAAAGTCTCCTCAGCAGCTGCGCCTACGAGCCAAAATGACCACCAATTGAACCTGTCAGATCCTGCACATTAAGTGCAGAAGTGTAGCCTGAGTACGTAATCAATGCATACCCAGTAAGTATCTAGCCTAACCCCAGAGAAGTACTAAGGAGAGGTCGACATCGACACTTACTAGAGATCCAACAAAGTAATATAATAAATTATAAGCAGTTGTGAAGCACACAGTAATAATAGGGTAAATCTGTAAGTTACCTAATCTTCCAAATATTTGTTTTAAAGTATGAATTTCTTAGTCTTGTATTCTACCTCAACATATCAGATGTATCAAGTACCGGTAACAAATGGATAAGAAGTACCATATAAAATGTCGGGCATCAGTGGAAAAATAATCTCGTGAATGTTCGGACTACCAGCGATATAACGCACAATTATGCCGAGGTCATTCGTCCCGATCCAGAATAATCTGTATACTACGGAGGGTCGAGCGACACAAATCATAGATGCATCTATTATATTGCCGAGGCGTTCGGCCCGCTCCAAAAGAAAGGAAGGAAATTACTGAATTACGAGACACGTGCTTACAACAGTACATGAGCACAAAGTGAATATAGCCTTTATTGTTTCTCAAATAACTTGCCAACAACTCAAGGTGATAAGGCTCGTCTTAATATATACATATATTTCCAAATCAATTTTAATTATAAATTCAATTAATTAAGCCAACAAAATGATTTCAAATTTTACATGATAAAATCCTAAGTTTACCCGGACATAAACATGTTTAGCCACGTAGGGACTCTCGTCACCTCGTGCGTACGTAGCGCCCACAACTAGCAGCGCATAACAATTACATCACCTAGGGGATAGTTTCCCCCTCACAAGGTTAGACAAGAGACTTACCTCGCTCCGAAGTTCCATAACCGGCTCCAATGCCTCTCTTAACTCTTCAATTCAAAGCCAAACAATCCAAAACTAGCAAAATAATGTGCAATTCAATCAAAATATACTCCAATGCTTATAATTAATCAATTTATAACAATTTCCAACTCCACTTGAAAAGTCAATAAGGTCAACCCTCGGGCCCATATGTCCGGATTCCAAAAATTTTTGAAGATAAACTTTAACCATGATGCCACGAACTCAAATATATGATTTATTTCAAATTTCATGTCCAATTTCGTGGTCAAAATTCAAAAATACCAAATTCTAGATTTTCTACCACAATCCCACAATTTCAACTAATTTTCATGTTTAAATCCTTATAGAATCCATGTTTTTAACATACAATAGGTGGAATAACTTATCTTGCCATAGATAATGCAAATCTCCCCTTGAAGCTCTCAAAAAATCGCCGAAACCAAGAGAGAAATGTGTGAAATGAGCAAAATCCCGATTTTAAACAATCCGCCCAGGCCCATCCCTCTTCGCAATCGCGGGAGCACCTTCGCGATCGTGAAGGCAAAAAGTCACTCCCTCCAAATTTACTCTATGCATTCGCGACCTCCATATCGCTTTCGCGAAGCCTACTGACCCCCGCCCTTCGCGTTCGCGTAGGAAGTGTCGCGTTTGCGAAGGCTCTCGATCCTTCTCCGCATTCGCGACCTCCCTGTCGCGTTCGTGTAGGTTCCTCAGGCTCTTCTCCGCGTTCGTGACCTCTGTGTCGCGTTTGCAATGAGTAATTTCCACCTACCCAAAAATTCCTTCTTCGCGAACACAATAACCACCACGCGTTCGCGATGAACGACACCAGAACCAGCATCAGCAGCACCAAAACATAGGGAAATAACCTGAAACCATCCCGAAAGATACCCGAGGCCTGCGGGACCTCATCCAATCACACCAACAAGTCCCAAAAAATGATACTAACCTGCTCGAGGCCTCAAATCACACCAAACAACATCAAAACTACGAATTGGCGATCAAAACCTTTCTTTCAACTTTCAAACTTTCAAACTTCGACGAATGCGTCTGAATCATATCAAAACATTCCGGAATGATGCTAAACTTTATGCACAAGTCACAAATTACGTTACGAACCTATTCCAAGGCTCGGCCCCAGACGGACATCGATAACACCAAAATCCACTTCAAACCAAACTTATGAAATTCTAAAACCTTTAAAATGCCAAACTTTCACAATAAGCGCCGAAATGCTCCTGTGCCACCCGATACTCAACCCAAACATATGCGCAAGTCTGAAATCATCATACGAACCTATGGAACCTTCAAATCCCGATTCCGATATTATTTACTCAAAAGTCAAACCTTAGTCAAGTTTTCAACTTAAACCTTCCGAAATTAGAATTTCCTTTCCAAATCAACTCCGAACTTCCCGAAATTTAATCCCGACCACACGTATAATTCTTAGAACATGAAGTGAAACTACTCAAGGCCTCAAACCACCGAACGACATGCTAGAGCTCAAAACGACCGGTCGGGTCGTTACAAGACTAGCATTGTTTTATATAAATAGAATTAATTTTATTTATGAGGCTCTCAGGGAGAATAAACGATCAGTTATTCATATTTAACTATTTATTTTATCCAGACTCAAAAACATTTCCCTACATAGATGGAAAACAACTATTCGTTTTAACAATATTTTATTTAAAATTTTAATTCGCGGAAGTAATATTTATAATTGTGGCGGTTAATAACATCCTATATTTGTTTGACAGTTTAGCAAATCGCTACCTTAAACTACCGCAAGTTGATTGTACACGCGAGAATAAATGTATTTAAAGACAAAAATCTCTTGTAAGATTCTTGCATAACACTTTCTATATCATTATTCATTGCCTAACAATCTCCACATTATTTATTATTAATGGGTCCAACTCTGCTCCATTACTTTTGGCTCCAATAAAGATCAACACACATCCAGATGGATGACACGTGTCCATATAATTATGAAGGGCTGAGATTGCTTTTTAATTCATTCTTGTATTTTTGGTTATTTTCCATCTTCTGCGGACTGGAAAAAGAAGGAATTGGTCGGCCTTACAAGTAATAATGGTACCAAAAGATCAAACGGACAACATATGCCATTGACAAAGCAAAAGGCTGCCAGGTTTGTCTTCTTCTTTTATATTTAAATATATTTTGCTAATTGCTTACTTCAATCGAACTTAATTACTAATCACATAACTTTACACCTAGTCTCTTTATACATGGTAGATTTTACGCCCATACTATCACTTAAGGCAATGTGATCAGCTTTTCTAAAAAAAAATTTGTACTTAGACAAAATTTTGAAAATTTCTTTTTAAGAACTATAATCATTGGGTGAATGCTTATTTGTTTAGTGAGTAATTCTAATTTTCAAATTTGAATATAATATTTTAAATATATTTATATATTTTTTTTATTCATAAGTTCGGTATAATAAAGTACAAAATACTAACTTGTAATTTGTTTCTTTTGAAGCATAATGGAAAACTTGGTAAATCGGAAGAAGTTTTACCAAATAAACCTCAAGTGTATATTGATTATGAGCCTAAACTCGGGCTTGAATTTGAGAATGATAATGCTGCAATTAATTTTTATAACGAATATGCAAGAAGGATTGGTTTTAGTACTCGTAAAGAATATGTGAACACAAATAAGAAACTAGGATATGTAACATCAAAAAAATTACATGTTTCAAAGAGGATTTTCGTGGAGATGATAAACGAAGAACACAAGTTAAAAATCCACGGAGACTAACTAGAATTAGATGTCAAGCTCATGTTGTTATTACGCGTCAACCTTTCGGGACATATCGAATTAGTAAGGTTGACATAGAATACAATCATTTACTTCTCCCACTATCAATAGCTCATATGTTGCCATCTCATAGAAAAATAAAAGAGGTGCAAGCTCATGAAATGGATTTGGCGGAAGATGCTGGATTGATGTCTAAAGTAACCTTTAATTTCATAAGTCTTCAAGCGGGTGGTCGAGAAAGTTTGCTTTACACTAGGCAAGATCAAAAGAATTATCTTCGAACAAAAAGGCAAAAAGCTATGAAAGAAGGTGAAGCAGGCAATATATTTTTTCATAATATACTATAATTTTCGTAGTTATATTACAATTCTGAAGCTTATTTTATTAGTTTGGAAGATACACATATTATTTTTCTTATTTTTTCTTCTTCATTCAGGTGCATTATTTAGAGTATTTTGAGAAGAAGAGAATTGAAGTTTCCATCTTTCTTTTTTGCGGTGCAGTTAGATGTTGATGATATGATCACAAATATATTTTGGGCAGATTCAAAAATGATCATGGACTATAAAATTTTTGGAGATGTGCTCTCATTTGATACTACTTATCGAACAAATAAGGAATATAGGCCCCCTGCTAGCTTTGTGGGATGGAATAACCATAGAAAAATGGTAATTTTTGGAGTTGCATTGATGTACGATGAGGCTGATGGATCTTTTCAGTGGCTATTTGAAACATTTTTTAGAGCGATGTCTAGAAAAAAGCTACGTGCAATTTTCACATATCAAGATCCTGCTATGAGTAAGGCCATTTTAATTTTCATGCCTGAAGTTCATCATAGATTATGTATTTGACACACGGAGCAAAATGCAGCTAAACACCTCAATCAAGTATATAAAAGATATGCCTCTTTTCGTGGTGATTTTAAAAAATGCATTTATGAATATGAGGATGAAGAAGAATTTATAGATGCATGGAATAATATGCTTGATAGATATAGTCTTCGCGAAAATAAATGGTTGCAAGGAATATATGCATTGAGGGAAAAATTATTTACAACATAAGGAAAGCAAATTTTTTCAGGTGGTATGAACAGCACACAATTGAGTGAGAGCATGAATAGTGATTTAAAAGATTACTTGCAGTCAGACTATAATCTAGTGCAATTTCTCAAGCATTATGATCGTGCCATTGAGGATAAAAGGTATAATGAGCTACGAGATACTTGTGATGCATCACAACGATTACAGGTGCTAAAAGTAGATATAACCATTCTAGCTCATGCTAGGGAGATATTGTTTACCCGTAAAACGGTACAGTTAAATTTTTGTGTGATTTCTATATAAGTGAACTAATTTGATCCTGAAATAATACAATAATTGAAGAAATATACAATACTTAGCCTTAAAGTGTAAATGGAACAGCAGAGATGACGGTTCCGGGAATAGCGTTTCCGGGCACAGCAATGTTAAGATATAAAAACAAGAAAGTAAGATTGTATTAAGATTTGTATAGAATGTAAAATAAGTTTAGCCAGAAAATTCGTGTCATTACAATGATAACAGAGCTCACTATTTATAGCTATGTCTAGGGAAGGAGGTCTTAGGATCGTGTCCTCCTTTAATGTCAATTATGAGGGTCATTGATGAAGATGTAAAGGTGAACATAAATTTCAAATTCTCTATAACGGACCATCGCTCTTAATGCTGCAGAATATTCCCTATCAAATGCTACCGGGCACGGAGCATTTAATACACCTTATGAACATTATCCTTTCCGGTGACAAGTGGAATGACTGCATTCGGTCTTTGGCCATCCCCATCTTGGGTTCCACGTGTCCTCCCTTTAGACGACATGTGTCATATCATATTTTACCCTATACAGATAGTCCCCCTGCTTTCTCGTGACATAACTGTGCTACCGGGAAGTTGGTAGAAACGCCTTTTTGGTGGGAATTACTATAACTCCCTCTGAAGCTTTCTGACAATTGATTAGACGCACGTCTCTCCGCATTTAATGTCCCGAACACACGTCATCGCATGATTTAGCACAGCTTTTGTCGATTATCGAGGTAATCATGGCCATGAATTTAGCCGCCAAATTTTACTTATACGCAACATTCTTTTCCTTTTTGCGTTTCATAATTTTTCGAGCTTCTGATTTGCATCTTTGTTTTCCACCCTTTCTCTAATTTTCTTCAAACACAAAAGCTTTTCCTTCTTCTTTTTCATTGGCTTCTTCCTCCAAGCGTGCTGGTTCTACAAAGAACAAGAACAAAACCAAGGACTATGTTCCTCCAACAATGGGTTCCATCATCCGAAGAAGATTAGTACCACAAAGGACTTTGAAGAGAAATTTTCTACTGCTAACCCTCGTACATAGGCTGTTAGTAGGTACCCTTCTTCTATTCGTCCTTCCAGTATTCCTGCTGTGAAGGAGGACTGCTGCTGCCATGAGTTGGATATCATTGCTCCTGATCTATCTGACTGAATGACCCTTCCCAAGGAAGGTTTTACATATTATTTTACGTATCCCTTTACTTTGGGTGTATTTTCTTTGAGCGGAGAGCTTGATTCCATGATTGCGGAGTTTTGTCTTCGCTACCAAGTGTGTTTGACACAGGTAAGTCCTTCAGTTTGAATGACGATCGCCTACCTTCGACGTTTGTGCCAGGAAACTGGAAAGGAGCTAACTTTAGCTCACATGATGAATATTTATTCTCCCAAAATCTTTAGCAGGGGAATGATAAACCTTTGTAAGCATGGCCTCCATGCTTTGTTGTCTAGCATGGATGATGACAACGACCGTGGATGGATGGAACGGTTCATTTCAGTCTCCACCAATGACATCATTCCGCCAACGGCTTCATCCTTTCCGGTCGCTTGAAACCGCACTCGTAAGCTCTTTGTTTAGCAATTCTTTTTACTAGATATTCTTTTACGGTTGTATCAACTCTTCATCCTTCATATATTTCAGCAACTAGATGGATCTCACCGGTGGTGGAACGTTTGGACCTATGGGTTCAGAAGATCTTAGACGTCACGATGCTCGAAACTCATTTGTGGAAAGAACTAGCCTTTAAATACGAGTGGAACGCCAAAAATCATGGTAATTTTAGTTTACCTTGCATCCATTTTTGTTGTATATGGAGAACTTGGTTGAACCCTTCTAACTTGTTCATGAAATTAGGTCTACCTGCGGGCTCTGTTATTGTCCCCGAGGAGGACGTTTTGGTTGATCCTGCTGATGCAGCGAGGCTGCTTCAAGAAGCACTTACTCGAACACGTACCTCCGAGCCTGTTTCGGGCGCAAACACTTATTTACGGAGTCCTCGGCCGGAGGACGAGCAACCAAAGAGAAGACGTTCCTCCGCGGCTAGGTAAAAGAATAAGAGAGCAAAGACTGACACCCCCGAGTCATCTCCGGTGGCGATGACGTCTGGTCCTCCTTCCAAGCGATCATAGACACCGAGATGATTGATGATGATGATGAAGCTAGTGATGATGGATCTTCTCTACATAGAATGCGACGATCCTCATCATCTCAACATGCTCGACCTGTTGAGATAGTTATACCAACTGAAGACGATGTCTCGGCACTTTGGGAAGAATCTGATTTGGTAGAAAATGCCAACTCCCATTTTTAGGCCCTAATTGTTATAACCGGTGCTGCGGGGCTGAGTACTGGGTCCTTGCCGTCTTTAGCATCCAACAAACCAGCACTGCATTTGATGCAGCTGCTTCTCACTCTTCAACGCCATCAGCTTCATCTCTACCTTCACCAACACCAGAAACTGCTACATCACTTCCATCTTCATCCACTCTTCCACCAATAGTTGCCATATCACCTCCATCGACTGCATCTGACCATGAAGAAGGCGTTCCTCTTCCACAGTCCCCAGTTCAAGGGAATTTGGGGCAAAATTATGATGCCCCTTCTGAAGATCCAAAAACGAGGATGAATGTTACTCTTTCGGTCTCTATCGGATGCAACTTGCTATCCCCGCCAGTGGAGCTTGCTAATTATCTGAAGCCTTGGCTTCAAAAAAAAGACTGGGAAAAGATTCAGCCACTCTCGGGAGAGTGCTTGTTGAACAATGCCATGCATAATGCCGCAACGGTACATTCTTTTCTTCCTTCATTACTTCTTCTACTTTTGTATGAATGTGTTCTAAGATTTACTTCTTCTTGTTTTATAGGCCAATTTTCTTGCTTATGAGGGCCTTCAAAGGTTGATTCGTGAGAAGGAAGAACTTACTTCTGAACGGAATCAGCTTTTGGTGGAACGAGACCAAACTGTTCTCCGCCTCTCGGAACTGGAAACCAAAGCTACTGAGGCCATTGTTTTGGAGTCTCGTTTGCAGCAAACCGAGCAAGAAGGGGTAGTCCTCAGCCAAGAAATTAGCCCGCTGAGGGTTATATTTGATGAAGATAAGGCTAAATGGGCTGAAGTCCAGGACGCCATTCTTGCTGCAACCGAGCACGAGGCTGTTACTGCCGAAAAAGTAACTAACTTAGAAGCAACCTTGAACTCCAAAATTGAAGAGCTTGCTGTTGTGAGGGTGAAACACGCCCAGCTAGAAGAGAATTACTAGAAAACTATCGAGCATAATAGGCTCTTTAGTTCAACTGTCCGCGACCTTGACGTCAGCCTCAAATCTGCTAGGTCCGCCGAGGAAAGCCTTTCTGCCGAGGTTACCCAACTCAAAGAAGAACTTAAGGGCCGAGCGGATTCCCTTATTGTTGAAAAACTTATGCCATGTACAGCATGAGGAGAAAAACCTTGGAGGAGGCCAAAGCTGGTATCATCGACTTTGATGCCGAAATTGCTAAGGCCCAAGAGCTTGAGTTAGCTGCTAAAAATGGACTCCCGACGCAGTCTAATGCTCCTGGTTCTTCTGGTTCCAATTATGAGTTTTTGGGAACTAAAGAGGGATCGAAAGGTGACAATGTTAAAGACCAAACTGGGAAAAACGCAAAGCCGTCGGTGGACCCACCCACTACTCCCAGCAATGGGGACACTTCTCTTCCTCCTGGTTCCGGAGGCGCTGTAGTTTAGCTTTTCTTTTCTTTTCCCATTTTGAACTTTTACCGTCTTGGCATGTTCTTGTAAATAAAGACATATTTTTTCTCAAGTATCGTTCGTTTGAATATCCATGCAAGTCTTTATTCTTAGCATTTTCTCAAGAATTCTGTGCATGTTTTCCTGTTCGCGCTTTACTATGTGTAGTCTCGAATGTGTTCTTCCTCGAAGCACTTTGGTTACGAGCATTATTCTTTTAACTTGAGGGTTTCTGTAAGTATTTGTGCAAGTTTTTTTTTTTTTTTTTGCGTCCTTTTCATATGTGGCTTCTGGTGTATTTTTCCCCAATGGAATCTTTGATTTCAGGCATAAATTCTTCCAAAACCAACCCTTTAATGTAAGGGTTTTTATGACGGCCCTCTTATGTTTACGGTTTCTTGAAGAGGACGTCTCCTGTTCATTAGGGCACTAACATTTGAAGTACTTGTTTAACTTTCAAATGACAAGTTTATTGATCATTCAGACAAGAAACAAGATAAAAACAAAAGCATTTTCTATGCTAGAAAGAAATTGTCATTACTTGTGGCTATCTTGTACAACTTGTTTCTAGGGGGCTGGTTGCGCAGTCCCTGATCCCGATGATGCATTATTTTTCGGATTTTTATTCCCCGCTTGACGTGGCAGTCATTGTTTCCATATCTTCTCATGTCCC
>MCJB01003803.1:95655-110985 GCA_002018475.1 Nicotiana obtusifolia
CCCCCCCCCCCCAAGATCATATTGATCGTTTATCGTGGGGGTTCTTCTCCTGCTTTCTAAGGTTCCACGTTGTCTCTATTACGACCATAATTGTTCTTAGCTCGGTCACTCAAGAATTCTCTGAGGTGACCATTCTTCAATAGTGTAGCCACTTCTTCCCGGAGGTGTCGGCAGTCCCCTGTGCGATGATTGTTCCTCCCATGGTACTCGCACCATAAGTTGGGATCTCTCTGGCTGGAATCGGATCTCATCGGTCTTGAAAATCATGCCTCTTTAATGTTTCTCATGGCTGACACCAACTCCACTATACTAACGTTGAAGTTATATTCCGATAACTTGGGGTAAGAAGGATCCCGAGACCCTGACGTCTCTTTATCTTGGAGTGATATCTATTATTTCAACCACGATCTGTCCTTCTATCAACGATGAACTTTTTTGCTGCCCTGAAGTTTCTGCCACGGCCTTCGGTCCGCTCGCCGGTTTGGTCATCTTCGATCCCTATCTTTGACTCATACCGATTGTGGACATCTGCACAAGTTGTTGCGTGAAACTCAAGCAAGCTCTCCTTCAGCTTCGGGACATGTCTGAGCTTCTCGGATTCAATCCTTTGGTGAAAGCTTCAGCTGCCCATTCATCCAGAACAGCCAGGAGCAACATTCTTTCTTTCTGGAATCGGGTAACAAGCTCTCGTAATAATTCAGATTCTCCATACGCAATCCTGAATATATCGGCCTTCTAGGCTTGTACTTTTCTGGCTCAGGCATGAGCCTTGATGAAAGAGTCCGCGAGAATCTCAAAGGAATCAATGGAATACTCGGGTAATAATGAACACCACGTTAGAGCTCCCCTCTTGAGAGTTTTCCCAAATTTCTTTAGCAACAATGATTCAATTTCGTGAGGAGCTAAATCATTTCCTTTTGCCGCCGTTGGGTAGGTGGTAGTATGCTCCTGTGGGTCTAAATTCCCTTCACACTTTGGCACTTCGGGCATGTTGAACCGCTTTGGGATTAGCTCTGGTGCCGCACTCGGCTTATATGGCAATTGAATATACTTCTTCGAGTCTGGGCCTTTCAATATTGGTGGGGCGCACGAGATTTGGTCCATGCGGGTGTTTACTTCCCTCATACACCGTAAAAGTTCATTTTTGAACGAGTCATTCTCGTTGTTGAGATAGAATATTCTCCCCCCAGCCCTACCGGAGCCAACTTCGCCCCTGGGCGTGTTGTTGTCGACTCTCTGCGTTGCTTGGTTTGCGGGAATACTGGGAGGAATTGGATCTCTTCTGTTTGTATTATTTGAAGCCCCCGATAGTGCCTGCTTCAGTTCCGTCATAACTTGATCCTGCCGCGTGAGATGGCCTAGAATGATTGTATGTTGCTCTTGTAGGACCCTCACCGCATCCACGACATGCTCCTTATCAGCCTTATCAGGTGTTAAGACAAAATAATCAAATCGCGTTATTAAAAAAGGCAAGGATCAATTTAGTTGGATGACTGTCTAGGCCCCACGGTGGGTGCCAAACTGTTTACCCGTAAAATAGTACAGTTGAATTTATACGTGGTTTCTAGACAAGTGAACTAATGTGATCCTGAAATAATACAATAATTGAGAAATGTACAATACTTAGCCTTAAAGTATAGATGAAACAGCAGAGATGACAGTTCCGGGAATAGGGTTTCGGGGCACACCAATGATGAGATCAAAAAACAAGAAAGTAAGATTGTATTAAGCTTTGTATAGAAAGTAGTATAAATTTAGCCAGAAAATTCGTGTCATTACAATGATAACTGAGCTCACAATTTATAGCTATATCTAGGGAAGGAGGTCCTAGGATCGTTTCCTCATTTAGTGTCAATTATGAGGGTAATTTATGAAGATATAACGGTGAACATAAATGTCAAATTCTCTGTAACGGACCGTCGCTCTTAATGCTGCAGAATATTCCCTATTAAATGCTACCGAGCGCAGAGCATTTAACACACCTTTATGAACGTTATCCTTTCTGGTTACAAGTGGAATGACTACGTTTGGTCTTTGGCCATCCCCGTCTTGGGTTCCACGTGTCCTCCCTTTAGATGACCACGTGTCATATCTTATTTTACCCTATACAGGTATATACACCAAATATTTTTGAAAATTTCAAGATGAATATATGAGATCTTGTCAATTAGAGTGAATGAATGTTAAAAAAAATAATTTATTTATCATGTATATGGTTAGCAAACATAGGCACACTCGAGAGCGTATTGTCAAGGTGGGAGAGGTAGGCGATACAATATCTTTTTGTTGAAAGAAGTTTGAGTCCATCGGTATACTTTGTCGTCATATTATAAGAATTCTTGACGTGGTAAGAGGAGTTACAAGAATTCCTTCAGAGTACATATTGAAAAGGTGGATGAAAAATGCAATGGTTGATAACATAAGGAAAATTGATGGCAAGACATAGAAAAAGATCCGAAGTAGATGCGAATGAACTGCTATAAATTTCTTTGTCCGGTGTTTAGTAGAATAGCAGCAAAAGCGAAACAGATGAAGGTTTTAAGTTAACTATGACATATGCAAATGAGCTGAGTTCAAAAGTGAAACAAGCTATGAAGGTTGCAAGTCCATTTAGTGGTAGTCAGGTAAGGAGCACACAAGAAGAATATAATAATAAAGAAGTCCTGACAAGGGCCAAAAAGTTAAAAAAGAAAAGATGGGGTTGCATCATACAAAAGGGAGGATTAAAACTTCTCTTGAGTTGAATTCAAAGCAGAAGAGAGCTCGGGGAAAAAAGTCGACTAACCAAAATGGATCCACACAAATTTATGATAGCATTGGACTTGATAATGCAAGTCATTTCACTCAGGTATATCTTACTTGATTTTTTAAACTCAATAGTTGAATAATAGATGGGTAATTATTTATTTATCTATTTATTTTCTTATTTTATCGGTTTATTTAAGATTCAACATCTAATAGAAGCATTATTTGCAATTTTAATATAAGTGTAACTCCAAGTATAGCTAATAAAAACTTATCTCAACACTCAGGGTTATCTTCTCTTTCGATAGCATATCCTAGTTTTACTCAAATCGGTAATATTAAAATAATTTTTGTTAGATGTAAATAATTTCTCCGAAAAAAATTATTTTTTTCATTGACCTTATTTTTGGTGTGTACGGATGCTATGAGTTTCCACGCTTTTCAACATTTACAAAGTTCTTATACTTTTCCTCGTGATCAGGTTAATGTTTAGTTAAGTCTCTTTTCTAGTTTTCACAATAGATTCATTTTAATATTATTGTATTAAATTTTTATATATTTGACAGGCAAACAATTCGAGAGTCAAAAATCGCAGCTGTTTCAAGATTATAATGTGCTTTGATCTATCCCAGATTGTTTACTCGTCGAACTTTGTGTCTCTTTGTGGTTGATATTTTGATACATTATTCAAGAATATGATTGTGTTAATTGTGAATCCTCTCACCAACTGACTATTACTTTGAGTATGACAAAATATGTACCTAGTGCACTGATTTTTTATTTTATTAATTAATGGAATTAATTGCTGATTTTCGACATATAAAAAGCTAACCAATTTTAATTCTATTAAACAATTAATTCATATATATAATCATTTTTTATAAGAATACAATATACTCATAACTTTTTGCTCTTTACTATGTTTGTGCTTTCTTGGAAGGGAATGATTGCCTTTGGTATTGGCATGAGATAAGTACATTAGAAGAGTAAAAGTTTTGGTGACGACCAATTTCTTCTTTTTTCGATCTGCAGAAGACGGAGAATAATCAAAAATACAAGAATAAATTAAAAAGTAATCTCAGCCCTTCATAGTTATATGACACGTGTCATCCATCTGGATATGTATTGATATTTATTGGAGCTAAAAATAATGGAATTGAGCGGACCCATTATTAATATAATATACCATGTATCGTTTCCTTCATTATTATTCATCCCTTAGGCAATCCTTGCATATAATTCTCGAAATAACAAATAAATTAAAAGGGAAACTTGCCTACAAATTAGCTATTGTCCTTTTGTCTTTAGTCAGCCATGAGGAAAGAGCAGAGAAAGGGAAAGGGAAAGGGAAGAATTAAAAAAGAAGTGCTAAGTGAGAATTTTATTCTTACGGATTCTCAAAGTTGTGAGATTATTGGACGAAAAGCAATGATTCTTTGCCTCTCCACCAGATGTTTTAAGTCTTCACGTGTTTTTGGCCATCTGGATATTCTGTATATGTGCTTTTTGCATATTGTCATTCTTATTCCTAGATAGGAGATCACCACCAGTCCAAGGTTTGATTTTGATACTTCATATCCTACTAGGATTTTGATCTTTGGGCAATTGCCAATTTTCAATTCTCTCCCCCCTCCCCCACCACATACACACATGTATATATTATACCAGCTCTGTCAAGTTACAGTCTTGTCAAGTAATTCCTAAACCACGGTCCTCGCTTTTAACCCTTCAACACATCCACCTAGCTAAAACGGGTTCTTTAAGAACCACCAGTTATGCTGCCATAACCAGGGTTTACTGCCTCGACTGTAAACTGCTTGGGCTCTATAGTTTTCAACCTTAGAACCGTCGGGTGGTACAGTATAAAATTAATATAAAAGCACGCTTAAGAATAACTTAGTATGCATAAGTCCAACATTTCGGTATTTAGCCTATCATTTAGGCTAAATGATTATCTAATAAAAATCAAAAGAATACCTGAGACCGCCGATATTGTGGCCAAGTAGCCTTTTCTGATTTTATTAATAATATAATCTTGAATACAATGAGAGCGCTTTTACAAGAGAGAGAAAGAGACTGAAAACTGACTTCCTAAAAAAACCTGCCTTCTATTAAAGACTTCTGATCCTTATATAACCGATCGCCTAAGAACAAAACAAAATTTAAACAGTAAAATGACCGACAAAATAATTACGATCTTAGCCTACAAAGAAAAAGAAAAAGAGAAAATGACAAACTACTTTATAAAAGTAGATTCCCGACAATCCTGTAAGGTGGGGTCTGGTGCTTTATTAAAATTGTTTGGCTGTATTACCCCAATTATTTAATTGTGGGGCCTCCAATATCTTATCAAATCCTGCCTTTTCCTTTATCATTTCTGGTAGAAGATTCTTCCACTCCTTCTTTCATCTTTTTCAGAAATTCTTCGATTTCATCCAAATTAATCTGTTCTTGTTGGATTTTCTGCGCTTCGCCTGCTATACAAGTCTCTTCATCAGTTATGTTTCCTATTGAGGCCATTGAAACATCATCTGACATTTCAACTTCGAAATTTCTGGCTAGATCCCTTTTGATTTCCTCGAAATAAGAAGCAATAATTTCTTTTTTAGAGATCACGCATTTCTTCATTTGAAGTCTTTGAGTCACTTGCTTAAATGGACTCAATTCCTCTACATCAGTATTACTTGCTTGATTTTTGACGTTATAAGCATCAATCTTCTTTTGAATTTCATCTATGATTTCCTGACCATAGATTTTTCCTGTCTGGACTGCTTGGAGTAATTTACTCCAGAATTTTAATATTAAAAAACTCGATTTAAACATGGGAATCCTTCCCTGGTTTGATTAACCTCTAAGTCCCATTTCATAATCCAAGGGATAGAGAATTCTATGAAGAAATACATTGCTGCCATACTTTCGAAAAAGATATTATCTTTCTGTAGGCTCATAAGCTTGGGAGATATATCTACCCATTGAGTATATAAACTCTTAAAATTTTGCGGAAGTATATCCAAAGATGAACCACATAATGTCCACCATTTACAGAATCAATTTGGTATCTGTTGTTCAAAAAAATTAGAAAATATTTTAATGAACCATGAGTGTTTCCTATTAGGATTCTCATATAAGAAAGTTTTATAAAAACTTTCACTATAATCCCAGTAATTGAATTTAATTGAGACCTTTTACTCAGGATGAGTATATTCTCTTTCCTTCAATGCACTGATTCCCCACTCATCAGAGGCTATTATCCTCTTTATAACCATTCTATAGAAATTATAAATTCTCTTAGTATTAGCAGGGTAAAAATGCTGAATTTTAGCAGAACTAGCAGAAGAGAGAATTAACTCATAGTTCATCCTATATTTATAGGCAGTTGTAGCATATAAAGCTGTATCAAAATACCTCGTCATTATTTGCCAAGGATTATCCTTCCATTTTAAGTCGGATTGTTCCAGAAGAATTATTAATTCTTTCTGTCCTTTCTGGTTATAAACCTCAATATTTTCTTGGTTGTCATCTGCCAATGCTGATGAATACAGTGGAGGGTTATTCCCTATTTGGATTTCATAAAATCCAAGAATTCTTTGTACATTGGGTGGTCTGTATTAAGACCTGATATTTCTGTAATATTAGCAGCTACCAGTTGTTGATTTCCTATTTGGGCTAGGATATTCCCTCTGCCTCTTCCTCTTCCCCTTCCTCGAGGGGGCCTGTATGCAGGTCTCATAATATGTGAAAATAAATTGGAAGAGTTATGAACTTAAAAATTCCCTAGTAAGGAAATCAGGGAGACTATTATCTGTTCCCTTCTTATAAATTATTTCAAAATCAAACTGAGCTAATAAAGCTTGCCATATTGTAAATGTTTGTTTAGAAACATCATGTTTATAATCTTTATTAAAGATAAATTTAGCTGCTTGACAATCAGTTTTTATTAAAAACTTCTGATTATATAACTCGGTCTGAAACTTTAACACACATTTAACTATAGCAAGTATTTCCTTAACTACAGTCGCATAATTGTTTTGGGAATTATTCTATTTTTCCGAATAAAATTGAACAAGATATTCTTGTTTATCAGTTGGGGAGCATTGTTTTAATATTCCCCCAAATCCAATATCTGAGGCATTAGTTTTAACTACCTTTGCCCAACTTGGATTAGCAAGAGTAAAACATGGAAGGTTATTAACCTTCTGCTTAATAAGCCTGACTGTTGTAGTATGATCATTAGTCCAAGCTTTCGGATCTTTCTTCAAATTTTCATAAAGAATTGAAGTATTCTTAGCCAAATCCTTTATAAAAGGAGAAATATAATTAAGGCTTCCTAGAAACCTTTGTAACTAGGTTTTATCAGTTATCACATCAGAAAATTTAGAAGCAAATTCAATACTCCCTTGAATAGGAACTATTCTTCCATTCTGAATATTATGTCCTAAGAATCTTATATTAGTTTGAAAAAGAGTCATTTTTTGTTTTGAAATTACTAAGCCTTTTTGAATAATAATTTTTCTAAATAAATCCAGATGTCGAAAATAATTTTCAATATTTTTTGAAAATACTAAAATATCATCAGTATAAACAATTATGAAATTAGTATAGGGCATAAAAATATCATTCATGATTTTCTGAAATTCAGAAGGGGCATTTTTCAAACCAAATGGCATAACATTCATTTCATACTAACCCATTGGGACATTAAAGGCAGTCTTATACCTGTCTGATCCAGATATCTGAATTTGTCAATAACCAGATTTTAAATCAAATTTTAAAAATATTATAGCATCATGTAATCTATCTAACAAATCCTTTCTATTAAGGATTGGATATCTAATCCATTTTAAGGCTTTATTAAGGGGCTTATAATTAATAACTAGCCTTGGAACCCCTCGTTCCTGTTCAGCATGTTTATTAACATAAAAAGCAGTACAAGACCACTTAGACCTTGAGAGGTCGTTTGGTAGGCCGTATTAAGCAAAATAATCCCCGTATAAAAATTTAATCCGTCCAATACCATATTTGGTTGGTCAATTCAATTTACTCCTACCTAATACATGGATTAGTTATACCTCATATGAGGGATTAACTAATACCAAGGAAAGGAAGGGATTACTAATCCCTGGATTAGCTATACATGGATAAGACTTAAAATTACTAAATCCAGACTTAAACATTGCATAATTAATTTTTAATACAATGAACCAAACACTTGATAAAAAATAATCCCAGCACTACAATCCCTGCATTACTAATCCCTGCATTACTTGTGTTCGTACCAAACGACCCCCTGAAGGTCTTATTAGACCTTTCTGCAGCAGAGAATCAATTTCTTTTTTGCATAGTTCCAAATATTCTAAATTCATTTGGCAAGGTCTAGCTTTTGTAGGAATATTATCCCCCGAAAAGTCTTCTTCATAATTAAGACTAACTATATGACACTTCATATTCCAAAACTGGTTTGGATGATCTCCACAATTCCGCAAAGCAAACTGATTTTGTAGTAAATCAATTTTTTTTAGGAGCTTTCAGATCATGCTCAATTGTAAGGCTGCAAATTTTATTTTTTTAAAAATTAATTTGTTTATTTTTGCAATAATATTATTGAAAATAATTTCATTTAAAAACCTTTGAACAGGTTGAGTTATAAACTCGAAAGTAATTGGTTTTCCATTAAAAGTACCTGTAAAACTATGAGTGTCCCAATAAGTAAAAGAAATTATTTGATGGAAAAATGGGACTCCTAATATTATATCCTGGTTAATATCTTTAATTAAAACAAAGCTTTCAGGTATGCAAACATTGTTTTGACAAATATAAGCTTTAGGTAGTTTATAAGAATTACTCATTTGATGACCACTAGTATTTTTTAATCTATGAGTGATTTTGTGAAAATATCTAGAAGGTATTATTCCTTCTCTAATACAATTTAAATCAGCATCACTATCAAATAAAGCAATAAACTCTTTTTTGAAATTATAATCAATTAAAAGAGTAAATTTTATTAAAAACTTTTGAGTAGTGAAGAACTGTAGTTTTTGTAAAAACTCATTATCATATATATTAACAGTTCCTAAAAATCCATCTTTTACCTCACTATTTGAGGTACCGGTATGCAAGCCTGCTTCAGTAATGTCAGTTCTGAATTCGTGACTTGCAATAACATGAGCATTTTCTAATTTTATAATTCTTTTGTCTAAAGCTATATTAGAAGTCCTTAATCCCAAGATTTCTTCTTTGAGATTATGAATCTCATTCTTTAAATCTTGGACTGTAGTTGGCCTATCAATGGCCTGAGATTTTTCTCTTAAAATCCTTTTTATATCAGACATTGTGTATGGTCACTTTTGAGAAGGAATTTCTTCAATCTCAAAATTTTTTGGACTATTAATATTGTCCACCTTATCAATAATTTGGGACCTTAATTCTGGGTCTTTAACAACCCTGAGTAGTTCTAGTAAACTAACATTAGTCAGGACATTAAAATCTAAGTCCTTAAACTGGGAATAAATATTATAAAACTTATTGTCTGTGTCATTATTACAGCACTGACCTTGATTCTGTTTGCAGGGTCCACATTCATTATTAGAAGAGAAGTATTCTTCTTCGTGTAGAACCCTCAAATCTTCATCAGTTGATGAATCTTCTCTATCACTATTTATTGGTGAATTATCACGAGAAGAGTTTAACAAAATCTTATATAAAGAGTTTTTAATGCTATCATCTAGGTCAAGGTTCTTAATCTTATCCTTAACCTTGCAATCTCTAGCGTAATGACTTATTCTGCCCCATTTGTAGCACGCATTAGGCTTGTGGGATTTAATAAAACCATTTCTCTGCTTATAAGCCTTTTTTCTTTCATATCTCTTATCAAGATTTCCTCTCTTCTTCTTTCTATATATATAAGGTTCTTTCTGGTCTTTCTTATGCCTATGAGGCTTCTTAGTCTTAGGAATATCTATGACAAATTGTTCACAGAATTCCCCTAACTGTTGTCTTTCATTAAGACGATGCTTCTTCATTTCCTAACTTAGCTTAATCTCATTGCATAGAGCTAAGCTTTCTTGTGTGCATACACTAATAAGCTTTCCATAGGTAAGCTATTATAATCTATACTCATAGCCATACCTCTCAGATTTTTCCTAATTCTTTTAGCAAAGAGTGTTGAGAGTCTATCAATAAATTTGGACTTCCAGTGAGTGTTATTGCACTCTGATAATTTCATTATCCTGGATAAGAAGACATCCTTCTACCATCTAAATTCTGTTAATGTGTGACATCTAAGATTTTGGAGCATGGTCCTTAAGGTCTCACTATTGTCTGACCATCTACCAGAGAAATGTTCTATAATATTAAGAACCAACGAATAAACAGAATTTTGGGCATTCTGTCCATTCTCTGTTTTGATAGCTCCTATAATTTCTGCTCGCTATCTGTCTGTCAAATAATTATTCACCAGCCTTTTAATTGGCCAGTAAAACCTATCACTATCATATCCACAATGGTTTTTTCAAGATTATTATTGACTTTACAAATAGTACTATACATAAGCATTCTATGTACCTGAGTATAAATCTGTTGGTCAGTAAAACCATCTATGTTCCATTCATAGATTTCTTTCCCGCTATAACTCTGGGAAAAATGGTCAGGGTTAGGTTCCTCTATGAGAACATCTTGAGGAGTTGGCCTAGGATAATAAAATATCCTTTGGACTGGCTTTCTAGCAAATTTTTCTGAGATTTTATTAATCTCATCAGAGAGTTTCACTCTTCTCTCTTCATCAGATAAGTATTCTAAATTTAAAGGACTAATTTT
This sequence comes from Nicotiana obtusifolia, assembly GCA_002018475.1. NCBI lineage: Eukaryota > Viridiplantae > Streptophyta > Magnoliopsida > Solanales > Solanaceae > Nicotiana > Nicotiana obtusifolia. The sequence goes on from MCJB01003803.1 coordinate 106,213, forward strand.
AAATCCTTCAAATTTCTTATTTAATAGATTCTCCAGGTCTCCGAGATTTTTTAATTTAAAGTCTTTAACCTCTGGAGGTGGTTGGATATTGGCAGTAGCAATTTGCTCCTTATCTTTTGTAGTATCCTTACTAACTATTTTTTGGACTTCTGCTATCAATTTGTCCAGTCTGTCACTAATAGAAGCAATCTGTTCACTCAATATACTAACATATATGTTAGTATAATTATTTTGAGTGAGCATAGTATTCAAATTTCTCGCAGTAATTTTGCCAGTATCATCATCAAACAATTTTGAAAATGCAGTGTAATAAATTACTTTATCTTTTCTCCCATTTGGAAAGATGTTTGTGGGGGAAATACGGATCTAGTTATTTCACCACTATTGAGCTTATAATCTCTTTTTAGCATGGAGATATAACCATCAATATATTTAGACATAAACCATGGCACAAAAGCTATAATCTTATTATGACGACTAATATCCATAAAAATTATCTTGAAAAAACTTTATTAATTTCTCATCAAAATTATCAAAAAAATAATTTCTAAAAAGTTTCCATCTAGGTTTCTTAAATTCTTCAGAAATTATTTTTCTTGCCGGTGAACCCGGACTAAAATCTATTTGGTTTCTAGCCATGTAAACCATTAGAAAAATCCATTTCGGATTCAGTTGAATCAGGAATAGCACTAGCAATATTATCAGTACTAATTTTTATAACATCAACTCTATTATTTTCTCTAACCTGAGATGTAGAAGCTCTTGATGAAAAATCTACAGTATAATCAACAGCTGAAATATAAGAAGAGTTGGATCTAGTTAATCTAGATGGATAAGTGATATTATCAATTTGATCGGGTTCATTGAACCTGATCTTAACAGTTCTATCAGAAGCCTGTTCGACTTCTATGATTTCACTATTAACATTATTTCGAGAAGCTATTGCTTCCTCAATGACCCATTCTTTGGGAAATCTATTTCATCCCACTTAATAGGTCTTCTGGTAATGACTTTAGATCTGCCAAAATTAATTTTTATCAAAATAGTTTCATTTTTGAAATCCATGATTTTGCACATAGGATTCAAAGTATATAAAGGCTTATAATAAATCCTATAACATATACATATAACTTATGTGCCTGGCATATAATCATATCCATGAAGTTTAATACTCAATATGAAAGCATTCAAAGAGTTTTCATCACTCAAAGAAATTTGTAAATTAGGATAAGCATTAAAATATACCGGGTCATAAGCCAAACTAGTTTGTACTGTCCCTATTAGGGATTTTTTTCAGTTTTGGTTTCTGCCATCTCTGAGAGTTGCTATAAAGCTTTCAGGTAAGCCTTTTAACGTAAGTGGCTTGAAGGCAACTTGTATTAAACGAATATGCAAAAATTTATGAGATTCTCTATAAGGGGTTAAATCATTTTCAGATAATAATTTAAAAGTAGCATGATCATTATCTACTGCGATATTTTCTTCTGTAATTTTAACTACTTATTTTAAACCTAATTTTTCAAAGGACCTAGTTGGTATATAACCTTATGTTGGATTTTAGGAATTGTCCATTTATTAAGAAGGTCTAATTGTTGAGGCATATCATATTCTTCCTTCCTACTGTTTTTAACAGTAGTTTGCTTTCTAATGATATTCATTGGAGAGAATTGTGTTGAAAGTAGCACCTATTTCTATTCCTTTACATGGCTCTGATACCAACTAAAACATTGTTAACACTTTGAATTCAACTAAAACATTATTCATTAGAATTTTCCTTATTTGATTTGTCACGTTAGAAGTCCTAATAATTAGGACACAAAATCCAAGTAAGATTTACTTTCTATAAATTTTTTACCTTTTAAATTAATGAGCTTTATTTTACCGTAATTATGAATTGAGCATATTGCTTCTTTATAAGTATTTGTTCATTTTTTATTTGATATTAAAATTTTATGTTAAATATCTTTCCCAATAACAACAAAAAATATTTTAAAAATACAAAATATAGAAAGTAAGTTTCTTTTCTTAAAAGAATAACAACGATAAAACATTGTGTAATTTTAGTCTTCTTATCAATGTTACCTCTTTATTTTCCTTTCAAACGAAAGTAATTGATATTCTTAAAATTTTAATGGGTAAATTTTCATTTAACAACTAAATATATCTATTTTATTTGGTTAAAATGATAAAATTTCAGTTAAAACGTTGACAAATTTATTTTTAAAAGAAGAAATATACCGTTAAAAGAAATAATTGGTGCATCTAAAAGATATATAAAAAGAAATGTTATATAGTTTGTTCTGCATTATTTTGCTTAAAGCATTTTCATTGACTAAAAACAATGGAGCTTTAAGCAAGTATATTTATATATTTTTCTTCCCAAAAAAAAAATTCGCAATTGAAATAAATAGTTATTGCATCTAAAGGAAAACTAAAATAAAGTATACAATTGCAACGTCATTATTTTGGTTGTACCTATTTTATTACGCAAAAAAATAACGGATCTCTAACCAACTTATTTTTTACTAATTTGATTCGAAAATAAAAATATATAATTAAAAAAAAAGTCATTTGTCTAAGGAAAAATAACAAGAAATACACTGTTGGTACTCTATTATTTTGGATAAAACTTTTTTTATTTAGCTAAAATGATGGAGTTTCAGTTAAGATTTATTACAAATTTGACTCCAAAAAAGAAATACACAATTGAATCATAGCTGTTGTTTCCAAATAAAAAAAATTAAAATGCAAAATAGGGATAAGATATGCATTGTATATTAAGAAGAAGCAAGAAGAAATACATAATTCATACCAGTAAGTGTGAGTCCCTAATATTTTACCATACTTGAATTTTTTTTTATTACTTTTTTTGTGTTTAATATTTGTTAATTTTAATCTTGATATTTTAACCTTTATTTCACCTTTTTATAGGTTTTATTAAGAAAAATGAAAATGATAAAAAGAGTCGCATTTTATAAGTTTAGTATTTTATAAGTCTTTTCAGTAACTTGTACATTTCTAGGTCTAAAAATAGTTAGTTAACATTTTGCCTCACTATTTTAATTTAATAGGGACAATATTTTAATTTTGTTTGTTATTCTTTAAAAAAGAAACTAAAAGAGGAAAAGAGGAAACGAACCTAAAAGCAAAAAGAAAGAGGCTGAAAGGGATTAGAGGGCAATAAAAAAAGAGGGGAAGGACGTGAAAGAAAGAAAACAACAGAAATGAAGCGGGGAAAGGAACGAAAAAGGGAGAGGAGGGATCTGGGAGCTAAAGAAAAAAGAAGAGCACAAATTGGGGGAGGGTTTTAGGAAATGGGCAGCAGCTCCACAAGGGAAAAACCGCAGCCACACCTCCTCTCTTCTATTTCAACTTCTTCCTACCCCCTAACCACAAACCACCAATCTTCTTTCCTCCATTTTTAGCCATGTAAGCTCACCTTTAGCCACTCAAACTACAGCTCAAAATCAGTAGCAAACCCAGCTGCAAAAACACACCAAATAATAAATGATAAGCATGTTGTAAATTGTGGGTGAGTTTCACGTGGCGCAGTTTGCAATATGTATCAAAGCGACGAGTGCGCGACATTGCGACTTGTTCAAATTAATTTCGTAAATACTAAAAGCGGTTAAATAAATAATTAAAAGCGATTAGAAAGTAAAAGTGCACAATAGGCTTTAAACATGTAATAAGTCAAATGATTAAGTCAATTATTAATAGTTGAGCAATCGTGCTAAAATCACGAAACTCGGGAGTGCCTCACACCTTTTCCTGGTTTAACAGAATTTCTTATCCTGTCTTCTATGTTCGCGAACCATAAATAAGAGTCAATTTTCCTCGATTTGAGATTTTAAAATAAATTGGTGACTTAGGACACTATAATAATTATTCCAAATGGCAACTCTGAATTAAATAATTAATCTCATTTCGAATAGTATTACTTTAATTAAAAAAACTCCCTATTCTTCAAAAAAAGGAGATGTGACCATAAATATTATATAGGACTTTGTGATAATTGACGAAAAATACTCTATCTGAAACTTAATTTTTTAATTTTTCGCTTTCACACGTCTAAATGAGAGTGTCATTGCTCTTTGCCATGTCAGCCACCATGGGATATCGACTATAAATAATAAAGTTCAGTGAGTAACTAAGACTACAAACAAGTTAGGTGCGTAACTAATAATATGTGCCGATTAAAATTTTCTTAGCATAAACTTCATGTTTTGCTCATAATTAATATATGCTTTCAGAATCTATTAATATTAATAAATTCCATGACAATCTTAGGCTCTTACTTCCATAAAAAGAAACTTTCAAATGCACAGTTATGTACTTGGACAGGGAAAGAAAGCCACTTACAAAACGAAGGAACAGTAGATTAATCAAAACATAGAAATTGAATCCAATACGTTTGTAATAGCATTTTTTAATCTATTGAAAATAATTATTGTTTTATTTCTTATGGTTAAGGAAATCAAACAATTGCGCTTTGGTCGTGAGAAAAAAAAGACTATCTTTTATTAGTTTTTTTGAACGAGATGATTAAGGACTTATAAGTGGAGCTTCTTACTTTATTGAGTTACAATCAACATTCATCATTTTAAGAAACTTACACTTTTGTTAATATTGATTTTATAACTCAAACAAACTTTTAATATAATATTTATTTAATTTTCATAATTTTATATTTATTGAGATAAAATACAGGCGCAATTCACGCGCGCGTATATATATATATATATATATATATATATATATATATATATATAT
>MCJB01003810.1:0-13518 GCA_002018475.1 Nicotiana obtusifolia
CAGAAGATGGAGTTTTTGCAGTCCATTTCATGACCACAGATTGAACTAGAAGAAGATTAATTTTGTGGGACATTTCACAATCCAATGTGCGACCGCAGATTCATTTCACGGACTGCATATTTGTTACACCCCCATGTTTTCGTACACGAGAGTACGTCCTAAATCAATTGATGTAAGCTTAAAAATGATATCATCTTTGAAAGTACATAAAGTAAGTTAATCATGTTACCATGGAGGTTAAAAATATTTAAGATTATGAATAACAAGTACCAAAGGGTTGGAAAGCTTAGAAGCTAAACGAATTGAAGAAAATAAGTTTCGTCGAAAGTCAACAAGTTGGGAATGTTATAACATGTACTTTTGGGGTGAGACTACGGAGCTTAACATGATAAGGAGGTTATTTTATGATTTATTTTAGTCGTATGATAATCGTGTGTTATGTTTTGAAATCAAGCGAGTTGTGGAACAAAAGTTGACAAAGGTTATCACAAGTTATATTCATAAATGTGTTGAATATTAGGTCAAATGTAGCTAAGCTTTTCTCCTAATATTCCAGGATTACGGGATGATCCACCTACCAAATTAATAACTACGAGTCTAGTTTCTAATACATTAAACCGTTTGTTGATACAGCATCTAAGTAGAGAGATATTTGTTTTTTTACCAGACTGCGCAGGCAACCCCTATGGGACCCACTTAGGCGGTTGATGATTCTCCAACCTTTAAAGATCTAGGGAAAGGCTCATTTGAGTTAATTTTTCAACCCACCAAACCCTATTCTCTCCCAAAACACTCTCAAAGAAGTCTCCATGATTCTAGAGTGAAAATAAAATATAAAAACATGAATCCAATGCTAGAAATCCCGTGGTGCTTGCTCGATCATGTTCTTCATCTTGTGGCTATTTTGGAGGGTTCTTCATAGTAAAGTAACCTCAATTTTCATGTTGTTCTTTTTGATTAAGGTAATAATCAGTCCCTCCTCCATATATATATTGGAGTTCCAAGGCGAACTACAAGTGTTCACACACCAACTTGAACACCAAAAGTTTATTCAAGAAGAGAATACAACACCTATAGTATTGTGGTGTCATTGAGGATAGTTGTGGATTGTGATTAGCTTAAATTTCGTGTTGTTTCTACTAGTTAAGATGAGTATAACAACCTACTACATGTGCTTGAAGTTGTTTGTATGTTGGTTGCATTATTTGAGCAAAATGCTACAAGAGGAGACTTGAAATAGTTTGAGATGTTATTATTGTTAATGGACTATTTTGGAAAGGTCTTTCCATGAACTTTAAATGGTTTAAAACCTTGGAAAATAAAATTCTTATGATGTTGTTATTATAAATATATTGTCTACATGTCGAACTTGCTGTTGGTACTGTGAATATGAAGAGAAAGGACTAACTATGGAAAGTTGTACTTGTTGTTGTTGTTGGATTGTTGAGCTATTTGAGGGTGAATTAGGAGATGTATATGAGGTTAGAGGTACTCCCATTGTACTTAATATCATGATGGATATGTTTTTAAGTTAATAAATGAATGACTTTGGGGTTAAAGGGTTCAAAAGGGATTCAAGATGAGCTTGTCGTTCGTTCTGTTAAATAATAGTTTCGTTGGTGATGTTTTATGCACTTGTTGTTGTGTAGCTTGATTTGTGTTGTGGTGCTGAAAGTATATAGGCAAAAGTTGTATGCATTCTTGTTGGTTTATGGACTTGGGAAAGCAAGGAAAACAGGGGAGATGTTGCCCGTTTCAATTTAAAATAAGCTTGCATTCGTTGTACAATAGTGCATCTTTTGTAGCTTAACGATAGCATTATTATCTTTGTTGTAGATTGAAGTGCGAGGAGACGAGTTCAACGTGGTTATTGGACAAATTGTGTTAAGGTATGTTTAAGGCTAAACCTTTCCTTCATTTTGGCATGATCCCATAACTACATGCATTTGATAACAAGACATAAAGAGAAGTTCGTATTCCTGAATTTATGTACATTATCCTTGTCTCATAAGTTATAATAGTCTCCCTTATCGGGTCTTTATATTCAGGTAAGTATTTTCTTCTTCCAGTCAAGAGAGCAGAAGGTCTATATATATATGTATATATATATATATATATATATATTTATATATATATATATATATATATATAGTATTACACTATTTTCACCACCATCGAGCTATAATCGGTGGGCAGGCCCCTATTGGGCAACCTGTGATTAGATGGTAAGTTATATACCGAGCCTATTGTGGCCGAGCGCCTATGAGCAGGCACCTATGAGCGAGCCTACTATGCAGAGCAGTTACACTACCGAGCCTTATAGGGCCGGACAACTATTTTATTTATTATATTGAGAGAGTTGAGTCAGTATCAGCAGGTAAGCATATCTTCAGATCATCTTTGACTCTTAGTTACTTTCAATTATTATATTATCAGTTTAGTTTCAGCTTTCAGTTATTCTATTGCCTTACATACTCGGTACATTATTTCGTACTGACGTCCTTTTGCCGGGGACGCTGCATTTCATGCCTGCAGGTCCTGATAGACAACTGGATAGACCTTCCCTGTAGACAGAGTCAAACATCAGCTTGGTCGGTAAGCTCCACTTCCTCGAATTTTCTAGGTCTAGACCTTGGATTCCATTTTATATATACTGGTTTGATGGGTAGGTCAAGGCCCTGTCCTGACCATGATACAATTAAGTTATCTCTAGAGGCTTGTAGATGAGTCATGTATATTTTGTATATCAGTATTGTGGCCTTGCCAGCCATGTGTATATGTTAGTTTGGTATTGCTCAGGACCCTGTCCAATCATACCAACAAGTCCAAATACATCTTCCAAACTTATCCAAAGACTTGGAGCACCACAATTAACATCAAAATCGAGAATCAAAGATAGTAATACTTCTCTTAACTTTCAAACCTTCAAAAATCGTCGAACGCGTCCGAATCACAGTCAAACGTTTTAGATCACAACCAAATGTTGCGCACAAGTTATAATAAATTAAATGAAGCAATAAAAGGTCTCAAAACCACAATACGAGTCTGATAACACAAAAGTCAACTCCCCATCAAACCTATGAACTCTCCAATACTTAAAATTGCCAACTTTCGACAAATAGAGCCAAAACCTTCAAGGAGCATCCAATTCAAATCCGAACATACGCCCAAGTCGAAAATCACCATATGAACCTAATAAAACTATCAAATCCTGAGTCCAAGGTCGATTACTCAAAATTCAAACCTTGGCCAACTCTTCCAACTTAAAGCAATCAAATTGAGAATCACTCTATCAAAACAATCTCGAACCACTCGAAAAATCATAATCGACCATGCACTTAAGTTATAATAAACCACATGATGCCCACTCGAAGTCTCCAATCAAAAAACTAAATGCTAGAACACAAAACGATCGGTCATGCCATTACATAATGTCACGAGCCAAAACCACCACTACTCGTGATGGCGCCTATCCTAGTTGCTAGGAAAGCCAATCATAAAAAGTAGCAAAAAATAATAAATAAAGAATAAATGAGTCAAAAAATCGAATAAACATAGATAAATACCATTCAGTATAACAAATCCTCAAAAACTGGTAGCACTAAGTCATGAGTTCTAACATCTAAATACAAGTCTGGTAATACAATGCATTGTCTGAAACAATAGCTGTAATGAAAGTATAGAAGGAGACGCCAGGGACTATGATCACGATGCAGCTCTACCTCGGGTCTCTATAGCAATAGCTACAACTCTCAATTGTCAGTCGGGTCCAACTTCTCGATCTGCACAATTAAGTGCAGAGTGTATGTGAGTGCATCCGACCCCACGTACTCAGTAAATATCATGATTAACCTAGGAAAGGTAGTGACGAGAGTGGTCAATGATACTCATTATCAAACTTGTATAGTTCATGAATATATATATGTACCAAAGCAGCAGTTGAGGAGCCACCAGTAGCTCTGGTTGGGGGATAGGCACCGGAAGTGCCTGTTGCTACTCTTGCACTTCAGGAGACATTAGTGCAGTTCCTGAGTATGTTTGGTACATTGGCTCGGGGGGGATTAATTCCAGCTGCCCTAGCTACTTCACATATCGGGGGAGGAGCTCAGACTCCCACCGCCCATACTCTAGAGTAGCGGGTCCACATTGGTCAGGTTCTAGGTGTTATGCCAGCACAACCCGGTTCAGCGTGAGGTCAGACCAGGGACATCTAAGGAGGAGGAGCTGAGACTTGAGAGGTTCAAGAAGTATCATCCTCCCACTAACAGTGGCCTATCTACCGAGGATGCGCAGGGTTTTCTAGAGTAGTGCCACTATATTCTCTGTACCACGGGTATTGTGGAGACGAGCGGAGTCGCTTTTACTATGTTTCAGTTGTCTGAAGCAGCATATCAGTGGTGGTAGGTTTATGAGGAGGGTAGACCAGCAGATGCAGCGCCACCTACTTAGACTCAGTTTTTAGAGATGTTTTTGAGGGAGTTTGTTCCCCAGACCATCCGGGATGCATAGCGCATAGAGTTCGAGCAGCTGTGTCAGGGCACTATGATAGTATCAGAGTACGCCATCAGATAGGGTGAGTTGTCCCGTTAGGCACCTGATTTGGTTTCTACAGTTAGAGAGCGAGTCTACAGGTTCATTGAGGGGCTCAATTATGGTATCCGATTCAGCATGGCTCAGGAGTTAGAGATGGATGTTCCTTTTCTGCAGGTGGTAGAGATCGCTCGCAGATTAGAGGGTATGCAGAGCCAGGAGAGAAGGACAGGGAGGCTAAGAGGCCTCGTGGACCGGGAGGATCTACTGATCCCTATTTTGGAGGCAGGGTACATCATGGTAGAGGTTTTGTGGGTCAACCAGTTCAGTTAGCACTTCATGCTTCATGCGGTGTTTCTAATATCCATGGGTCCCGGAGTATCCGTACCGGATAGCTTCCACAGCCACGTCAGCGGAGGGATTGCTTTGAGTGTGGGGACACCAGCCACATGGTGAGAGATTGTCCCAGACTCCGGACAGATGCGTCACAGTGGGGTATTCAGGATATGAGTTCCACTCCAGTTATTGCTATACCTGCATCGCCAGCTAGGGGTGGAGGTTAGACGTGTAGAAGTCACTCTAGAAAGGGAGGCCGGTCCCATTGTTACGCTCTTCCTAGTTGGGCGGAGGCCGATTGTAAGGCCCCGTAAAAAATTTTGAAGGAATTTAAGGTTTCTTAGTGCCAAGGTAGGCTTATGTGTTTGAGGATTGTAGAAATTCTTGGTGGCTCGCTAGCTCACCGCGATACGGACTTTTTAGTTTAAAAATGCATTGAGGTGTTGGTAGGAAATTTCTGCTGAAGGGCCAATTATGCGGTCAGATTCGCGACCGCAAATGCATTCTGTGGGTCGCATACCCGTCGCAGAGTTGAGTAGAAAAATGGTTGAATTTTGAGGGTTATTTCGCGGTCCGTTGCGTGATCACATACCTGTTTCCCAGTCCGCACTTTTGTCGCAGAGTTAGCATGAGGAATTTCGTTGGGTGATTTTGCAGTCCACTCTACAACCGCATAAGTGATCTGCGGACCATAAACCTGTCACAGACCGGTCCAGAGCAGCCCAGTTCTTGGCATCATTTTCCCAGCCCATTTTGCGGGCCGCACATTTGTTATGCGGACCATTCTGCGACCACAGACCTGAGTTCGGAGGGTCCATTTTTCTATTTTTATAACCCGACCCCATTTTGATAAATAGCCTTAGGGGCTCATTTTGAAGCAAATGTCTGATGATTTTAGAGAAGTAAGAGTATTTTAGAGAGAGAAGGAGGAGACCTAGCATTCTAATCACCCATTCTTGCACCAATCTTCAATAATTAAGGAAGTCAATCATTAGATTATCATCTATCCGGGTAAGTCTTACTCCTAATCTTTCATGCAAGAGGTTATGAGTTCAAGTATATTGTGGGGGTTGGAAATAGGCCACGCATGTGACAATAGATCGTAGTATGTAGGATTAATGAACCATTTTGGTTAGTTTCTTGTTGAAATTGGTTGAGGGAGGAAGGGATTACCATTGTAGAGCTTTATAGTCTATTTTGCATAGTAGGTGTTTGACAAAATTCCTAAGAGAGATACACCATGAAAATGCTTCTAATTATTATCCAATTTTCTTTATCTTCCTATATTGTTATTACTAGAAGTATTGGGAGGTTGTAGTAACTTAAGGAAAGCTCAAACAAGGTATGTTGGCTAAACTACTCTCTTAGAATTGAATTCTATGATGTTGCCGTAAGTTCAAGTATGGTTGGCTCAAGTTCCTTATTCCTATGTTCCGAGTTGTTCCCAATAAATTCAATTGTCCCAAGTAAGCAAAGTGTCGAGAATTATGTATTCAAAATGTGTTCCAAATGTTCCTATCACGTTATGTTATCCTTCGGGAATGCGTTCAAGAATGATATGTGTATTAAAATGTTATGGCTTTGAGTCGTGTTTCAAATGAAAGTCCATTATGCTTAACTAGGAAAGAATATCCCACGTCTAAAACTCCTATTGCTCATATGTGTACCTAAAGTCTTGATTTTAAAATGCGTTGTTGTTGATAATCTATAAGGATGCTTGAAAGTGAAAGAAGTGGGTTGGAGATATAAAGTATGGCCAACGTGCCAAGAATGAAAGTTATACTTGTGGCCAATGGTGCCGATGAAATGAATTGATGTGGGAAAGGTTATGAATCGAGTATTGATTTAACCGTTCCAAATTGACTTTGAAAATAGGATTGCCTAAAAGTTTATGTACCCAAGTCATGCCCAAATGTGGCTGTTTTAACTAATGCTATGCTTTGTAAGTATTTCCAATGTGTTTTTGAGCTCTTATATCTTCATGAGTTGAAATTGTGTATTGCCTTTTTTGGAAAAAGTATTTCAAGAATAAGTGGTGTATCACTCATTTATGATTTTAACTCCTGCTTCAATTGCTAGTAATTTTTTGCTCCATTCTTTGGAAAGGAATTTATTGTTTTCAAAGCTTTTATTTTCAAATGAACCTAAAGTTGTGATTACACCTCCACCCGCATACATTGGGGTGAAGAGGCATGACCGCTTTGATTAAAGATTGTGATATTGTGATACACCTCCACCCGCATATATTGGGGTGAGACGGCATGACTGTTTTGTGTAGAGATTGTGGTATTATGGTACACTTCCACCCGCATACATTGGGGTGAGGCGGTAGGGCCGCTTTGTGTAGAATTGTGGTATTGTGATTACACCTCCACTCGCATATATTGGGGTGAGGTGGTAGGGCCGCCTTGTATAGAATTATGGTATTGTGATTACACCTCCACCCTTATACATTGGGATGAGGCGGTAGGGCCGCTTTATGTAAAATTATGGTATTGTGATTACACCTCTACCCGCAACATTGGGGTGAGGTGGTAGGGCCGATTTGTGTAGAGTTTTATGGGATCGTGATTGCACCTCCACCCGCATACATTGGGGTGAAGAGGCATGACCGCTTTGATTAAAGGTGGTTACAGAGGATCCCCGACTTAAAATTTATAAATGTTATTGGAAGCTCTTAATAAATTTGCTTTGACTTTAACGGCTATCTAAGCTCTTTTATTGTTACCATGATTCATCATATTCATATTGTATTTTCAGGTCCTTTAATAGGTGTTTTGGTTTTCATACTAGTACTATTTGACATGTACTAACGTCCCTTTTGTCGGGGGCGCTGCATCTTTAATGAATACAGGTGGTTCCACAGCGGGAGGCATTGACCAGTGATAGCGGTACCCTCTCTTCCCAGCTGACATGGTGAGCCCCACTTCATTTCGGGGTCGTGCATCTTTTGTTTTGTGTGTATTACGTTTTGAGCTATAGCCGGAGCCTTATTGCCGGCACTATTATTATACTCTTTTGTATCTATTAAAAGCTCCATAGACATAGTGTGTGTTGTGTATTGGTGTTGGGAAAGTCAAGCTAAAAATGTCGTATGTGTATTACATGTTCCACTTTAAACTATGAAAGTGTTTGTATTTTGAGACTTCAAATAATAGAGTAACTAATGGTGATGTAGTTGGGGTTGTTTATGAAATCCTCTCAGTGTTTAATTAATAGAATATATCTCCTCTTTATTCACGAGTGAGTTTGGGTAGAAGAAAATCTAACAGGCTTGCTCGGCCGGGTTATCTCTGTTGAGCGTCGGTCGCGCTATCTGAGGTCGGAGAGTGACAGTAGGCAACATATAAGAAGCATGCCTCGAAAGATTCACGAACTTCATATGGTAATCTTACACACTTACATTACCTTGCTTCAAATTCTCTAAATCGACAGCATGGGCTGCTCTAGTCTCAGCGGGCAAGAAATGATCAATAAAAGCATTGCGAACTTGTCACGACCCAAATCCCACCAAAGGGGTCATGATGGCACCTAATCCTAAGACTAAATAGGCCTATCACTTAATAACATTAATTAAATAAAATATGATATAATAAGACAGAGTTTAATATAAAAGTGAAAATAAAGTTAACACAAGTTGAAACGACAATGCTCAATACATTTCCTAGAAGTAGGTAGTACAGAGCCATGAGCTCTAACCGAATAAATGTAGAATATTCAAAAATAATATTGTTCAAATGTAAAGATAACAATATCAACATAAAGTATGAGACTCCAAGGGACTACGACAACATGCAACTCTACCTTGAATCCTCATGACTGATGCAAGCTCTCACTCTCAAGATCTGCTGCCTCAAACACTTGGGTCAACACAAAAATATGTAGAAGTATAGTATGAGTACACCATAATCGGTACCCAGTAAGTATCAAGACTAACATCAGTGAAGTAATTACGAGGTTCAAGTCATATTATACTCACTAGTCCAATAACTCGTGCAATGTATCAATAACTGACAATATAATATGTAATGGAAAACAATATTGATACGCTCAAATTACACCTTAATATTTAGTGTAAGCGATCGATGTCAAATATAGTAACCCAACAAGGTTGGGGTCGAATCCCACAGGGAATAGGTGTGAAAGCTCACTTAATTAGTATGATATTTTACGATAGTCTAGATCCTTTTAAATGATTGCAGTTGAGAAAAGAAGCAATTGAGAGTTATATCAATGGATTATAGTAATTCTTGGATATTAATTATAATAAATAAATAAACCAAGGTTGTGTTCCCTTTAGTGGACTGGTATGTTGACGAAGTTAATGCTATGTATATATTTCTAATGGTAAAATCTTGTGACATGTAGTAGCATCTAGATTTACTACCAATATTTTCCAATAGATAGGTAGTATTATATTCTCTTTGATTTTTCCAAATATAAGAGATTTACAGATTTGAACTCAGCAATTTCTACCAAATGAATTTGATTTATTCCTAAATAAATTCATTAAACAAGGTTTAAAGCCTTGAGTCTTTGTCATTTACTTCTACCAAGTTCTTACCAACTTTTCCAAGCAAGGTAAAAATGAATTGGCTTTTGTTACTGTTTGCAACCAATAACCATAAATGAAGATTAAGAAGTAAATAAATATCACTCAACCATTAGATTTATAACAACATCAAACATTCATCAACATAATATCCATCAAGGTTACACAACCTCAGTATGAGAAACTTAGCTACTCATATTACACATTGAAATCAATAAAAGATGAAGAAACATAAAAGTTAATAAAACTTACAGAGGTAAGAAGTGTTTTAACCTTCAAAAACTCTTAGCCAAATACAAAAATATCCAATCTCAAACCTAAGATCTGATTTTCTGATAAAAGTGACGGCTCTAATAGGTCTCCCCTGACACAAAACCCTAATAAATCTATTTATAGAGGTCCAAAAGTCGAGGTGGGTCCAAAAAGTCAAAAGCTGTCAAGTTTGAAAAGCTGTTCGCGAATCTGTCGCGGACAGGTTCGCGATTCGCGATTTTGGTCGCGAAGTGTGCAGGAGAAGACTGTCTGAGTTCGCGACCCAGCAGTGAGAATTTCGCTGTTCGCGAATCCATTTCGCGTTTCGCTAAGTCATCGCGAAAAATGCTCCAATGTTTCTATTCCAGTTCGCGAACCAGCAATGTGGATTTCGCTGTTCGCGAATCCATTTCGCGTTTCGCGAACGCATCGCGAAGTGACTCAGAAGCCCTGCCTGAGTTTGCGATCTTCTTCCTTCAGTTTCGCGATTCGCTTAATGGTTTCGCGAATCGCTTTTCCAATTAGCCAGGTCGCTTTTTCCAATTCTTGACCTTCTTTCACTGCTTTCTTGAATTAAATTGACTTCTTAGCTTCTTTTTTCAATCTTTTGGTACCTTATGTGAGTTTACTGAAATTATACCAAAACAAAACAAAAATTAGTAGATTTTGTTAGTGAAACAAATTAAAGTTTAAGCAAATATTATGTAAATGTGCCGAAATTACCCGGCACATCAAAATCAACAATCCCGTTAGAAAATGTGATGACACTCAAAGAAGAAGAATCCATCTCTGACAACAAATCATCAAATAGAAGTGGAGGCATATGAAGGCATGTCAAATTTAATTAACAACTCATAAAAATACAAGACGGAGTTTTAAGAAACATGCATATGAAAAAAATATCAACCTCATTTTAAAATATAAACAACATCAAGAAAAACACCCCGAAATCATCACATAACATCATCAAAAATGCCGCCTTTATTTCGCCGCATGTGCAAATAATAATAAATACCATCCCTATTTTGGCACATGTGCATATCACCATCCTTATTTTGCCCCGTGGAAAACTGGAGAAAAATCTACCTTTATTTTGCCTCACGCGCACAACAATAATCACAATCGCACGACAAAGACCTCGTGCCAACATTCAATCACACGGAAAACTCAATATGCTAAGACTACATTACATCAGAATTTCTAGATGAAAGATCTGGAAATTGAGTTATCTTCTAAGGATAGACTTTGAAGATGCGTTGAAGGCATCTTGATGTCATAAAAAAAATATACCCTGGAGATGATCTCAAAAGTGGGGCCTCAAGACCAAAGGAAACTCCAATGTAGTAGAATCTAAAGCTTATAACTATTGAGTTTGAGTTGTATCAATGTAGAAACTTGTGATGAAGTATTAGAAGATAGGGGAAGCTTCCAAAGACTGATTGAGAAGTTGTTTTATATCACTATAACTTAGACCTTTCCTATGCTATCTAATGCCTTAGTCAGTTCATGCATGCACCAAAAAAGTCCCACCTTGATGATGTTTTACATGTGGTATGAAGAAGCACCCCAGTCTAGGACTATTAATTCCTATTAGAAGTAACCAACAAATATAGGCTTTTGTGACTCTGACTGGGCATCGTGTCTTATGTCTAGGAAATCAGTGATTGCTATTGCGTCAAGCTAAGAAGATCACTTGTTTCTTGGAAAGCAAAGAAGTGGAACACAATATCTAGGATTTCCGTAGACGCTGAATATAGGAGTTTGGCAGGCATAATTGCTGAATAGTGTGGCTTAGTGGACTGCCGAAAGAGTTGAAGGTGGATCTGAAATTGCATATTGAACTATTTTGTGATAACAAATCTGCATTGTAGATTGTAGAAAATTCTATATATCATGAGAGAAAAACATACATAAAAATAGATTGTCACTTTGTACAAGGAAAAATACAGGAAGGACTTATCAAGACTTCACATATACCGAGTTAAGAACAACCAACTGATACCTTGACTAAAGCTCTAAACATCAACAACATGCTTTTTTATTGACCAAGATGGTAATGAAGAACCTTTTTCTTTATTAACTTGAAGGGGAGTGTTGAAGTGTAAATCCTGAATTGTATAGCTAGAACTACTTGTACAGGTTGATATTTAAGTTGTATGCTTCTAGAATAATAGTTAGTGGCAAGTTAAGAAGTTAGCTAGTGAACTGTGAGCGATTAGTCGGTTAAGTTGTTAAAAAATAAATTAGAATTAGTTACATTATATAAATAGATATGTATAGTATTTTTCCATATAATTGAATGATAATGAGTTGAATTGTCTCTCTACGATTACATTTCTTCTTCCTATTCTTCTTCTTCTTCTTTTCTTCTTCTCTCTAAAAGTTTCTTTCCTCTAAAGATTACTTTCACTTTCATGGCTGACCCAGGCTGATCTTGACAGATACATCAATAAGGAATTAAAAGAAGAAAGAGAAAGTAAAAGAACAAAGAATAGAATTAAAATAAAAAGAAAAATCAAGGAAAAGAATTAGAAGAAGATGACAATATTGTTTATATCAACTCACTTGTGTCAGGGGCGCGCCTTTCACTATCCAACACAAATTTGAGCTTGACACTTAATGGTGTACTTATTTCATTTTGAAATAGTCTAAAAAATTTAAGTGTATAATTGATTCAAGTATTTATTTTTTGCCTTTTACTTTAATTTATAAGGAAAATAAGAATTATAAAGGTATATTACAAGGGAAGTTACTATTCCAAATGTACATTGAAGAAGTCTTTGAATTATCTTTTACGAGAAAAAAAGAAAGACGGCGCCAGTATCAACTTTCCCGCGCTTCCAGCACTGCCGCCAATCGCTATTTTTGCCGAAATTACTTTTTTTAAAGCTCCTTTTGGCAACTTGTGTAGTGTTTGTAGCTGCAGTCTTTGCTAGGGTTCTGCCGCTGCGCTACCACACATACGCCATGGAAATTCATCAAATTGCTCAGCTCCTCAACCAAACACTGAGCCCCGACGGTGCCGTCGTCCATGTCGCCACGGATGCTCTCGATCGCCTCTCTACTCTCCCAAACTTTCCGTTCAGTCTGCTATCTATCGCCACAGGTACTCTGCATTTCCGATATATTTATAAATGCTGATTTCGTCTCACTAATTGAGGTTTTGACTTTGAAGGAGTAGTTATTCGATTATGCTTTTGCGTAATGTTGTCGTTTTGAAATTTAATTTCTGTGTTGGTTAAAAAAAATTTAATCTCTGTGCTATATTTTAAATTCGATGACCTTTGGTATAGGAGGTGAGAACGGAGGTCAGAAAGTAGCTGCAGCCACATATCTCAAGAACTTCATTAGGCGAAGAATCGAATCTACAGAGACAAATATAGAAATCACCAAAGCGTTTAGAGATGCACTTGTGTGTGCTTTGCTTCAAGCGGAACCTACGGCTCTTAAAGTATTAGTTGAAGCTGTAAGCGTTTTGGGCGTAACTTTTTGTTCTTTTGCATGTAACTAATGAGGATGTTTTAACTATCTTTTGTTCTCCTTGTTTTCAGTTTCGCTCAATCGTTGCAGTTGAGTTCGTGAAGAAGGATTCGTGGCCTGAGCTTGTGCCTGAGCTGAGGTTCGTCATTCAACGTAGCGATCTTATTGATAAGAATCCCAGTTCTGAATGGAAAACCATCAATGCGCTCACCATTCTTCACTCGCTCATTAGACCCTTCCAGGTACTTTACACTTCTCAACTATATTCTGATTAGGGGAATTGACTCTCTAAACTGGCAACTCTTTTTTCCCAGAAATGCTGTGTTCATAATTAGACGCTGGCAGATCTTTTCCTATCATCTCGAAGT
>MCJB01003813.1:0-12755 GCA_002018475.1 Nicotiana obtusifolia
TCTACTCTTAGAAGGTAGCAGTATGTATATTGTTTCCCCTCTTATGGGAGGATTGATATGTTATTATTTCACCATGGTAGTATGACTCTTATGAGTCCAGCATGCATTATCTATTTTACTCTACCGAGCCGCGCTATAGTCGGCCGGGTATGGCACCTATTGTGCAACTATACATATGTATATGTTTTACTCTACTTAGTCGCGCTATAGTCGACAGCTATCTTACTCTACCGAGCCGCGCTATAGTCGGCCGGGGGTGGCACCTATTGTGCAACCACAGATCAGTTGGGTATGATAATGAGGAGGCCCACAGAGGCATATGCATGAGATGATGATGAGGCCCACAGAGGCGTATATATGTATATGATGATTTTCAAAAGGATATAAATATATGTATATGCATATGCATGTCAGGCATGACATGGTTAGTCACCCTCAGAGGCATTCAGATAGTACAGGTTGTATGTCTCTTACCCTGATGCTTATTATTGTTCTTGCATTATGTTTCCTGTCTTACATACTCAGTACATTATCCGTACTGACGTCCTTTATTTGTGGACGCTGCATGTCGTGCTGCAGGTCCAAGCGGGCAGATAGACGAAGCTCCCCCACCACAGTAGGCTACCCAGTTCAGCAGATATTGGCGAGATCCATCCTTCGGACTTGCCACAGTCTTGGTGTGCATTCTGTTTTGGGCATGTCGGGGCCCTGTTCCGGCATAGGTTGCATTATGTACGTTTTTGTAGAGGCTCATAGACAATTGTCAATTTATGCATAGACAAATGATGGGTTGACTTATGTACAGTTGAATTGCCTTGTCGGCAAACGTATGTATTTTGTTTTATGGTTTTGCATTGCAGCCTTGTTGGCCATATTATGTATATAAGTATGTTCGTATCATGGCATGACGTCTCGGTTCATCATAATTATTATTCGAGATTATATGCATATGACAAGCCTTATAGATAATAAGGAAAGTTAGATGAAGGGTACGCCGGCGCCCGTTGGGTAGGGTCCAGTGCCAGTCGTGGCCCTCCGGCTTGGGTCGTGACAACTCCGTTCGCTGAGGCTATCAAAACTGGGGAGATGGTCCTAAATGGTTTTAAAAAGGGTAATCTTGAGTCATGTTATCTTTATGGCCACATCTCAGGCCGTTCAGGGAGGCTGTCGTGCACTCATTTATCAGAGGTGGTCCCAATCCGTTCACGAACAGGTGCACCCTATCGCTCATCTCGGCCACTATATGGGGAGCATACCTTGCTAAAGAATCAAACTGCATACTACACTCTCGCACACTCATATTACCTTGTCGAAGGTTCAAGAACTTATCAGCTCTAGCTCATCGTATCTCAACTGGCAGGTAGTGACGAAGAAATACCTCAGAAAATTCCTTCCACACAGGTGGGGGAGCATTCAGACCCCTGGATCTCTTCCAACTATCATACCAGAAAACTGCCAAATCCCGTAACCGATAAGAAGCCAACTCTACTGCCTCCGTATCATTAGCATGCATAACCCACAGTGTACGATGAACCTGATCAATAAAAGTCTGCGAGTCCTCCTTGGGGTCTGATCCGGTAAACACTGGAGGATCTAGATTAATAAAATCCCGAACTCTCGCACTAACCGATTTATCAGTAGAACCGGTATTCTGCCTCTGAGCCTGAGCAGCTACCAAGCTAGTCAACAACTGCACCGCACTTTGCATATCCTTGTCTGTAGTACCAGATGGAGGAACTGGAGATGCTGGGTGCCTTATTATATCCTCTGGAGGAGAAGGAGTAAATGATGTCTGAGATGGCGTCTCACTCTGAGGTTCGCTATGGCCCGCTCTGGCGGGAGGCACCTGACTGGTACCCTCTCCCGCAGCTGTATCAAGGCGCCTACTAATCACTTGCTTCCTAGTCGTGGGCATCGCTGAAAAGAACATGGTTAATATTAGGAACGAAAACTTACGACTTAGCTCTGCGCACGATCTAGATTCAGGAAAAAGTAAAAACTCTAAATGTCATGCAGCCTCCTGATTATAAATGTGGCGCGCTACACATCCATAATCAAGACTCTACTAGACACGGCTCATAGACAACCCCTAGGACAGAACTGCTCTGATACCAAGTTTGTCACGGCCCAAGCCGGAGGGTCGCGACTAGCACTCGGACCCTACTCGCCGAGTGCCGGCATACCTTTCATCTTACCTTCCTTGTTATCTATAAGGTCGTCGATGCCCGTGTGAATAGAAAACCATGATCATGATCAATTGAAATACCATACAATAACATGAACATATGTATATATAACATTGCCCGCAAGGCTGCGATGCAAACACAGTACAACAAAATACATTTGCCGACAAGGCAATCCAACTATACATAAACCCACCCCCTTGTCTATGAGCCTCTATTGGAATATACATGATGCAACCTGTGTCGGAACAGGGCCCCGACATGCCCATAATGCCTATAACAAAATGCATACCGAGACTACAGCAAGTCCGAAGGATGGATCTTGCCAATATCCGCTGAACAGGACAGCCTACTGTAGTGGGGGAGCCTCGTCTACCTATCTGTCCGGACATGCAGCACGACATGCAGCGTCCACAAATAAAAGGATGTCAGTACGGATAAAGTACTGCGTATGTAAGACGGGAATACATAACATAAGAACAATAACATGTATCGGGATAAGAAACATAAAATCTGTACCATCTGAATGCCATTGAGTTTGACTAACCATGAGATACCTGATGTGCACATGCATGAACATATATATATATCCTTTTTAAAATCATCATATACATACGCCTCTGTGGGCCTCATCTTCATCATACCCAACTGATAAGTAGTTGCACAATAGGTGCCTGCCCGGCCGACTATAGCGCGGTGCGGTAAAGTAAAATAGCTGTCGTCTATAGCGCGACTAAGTAGTGTAAAACATATATATATATATATATAGTTGCACAATAGGTGCCTGCCCGGCCGACTATAGCGCGGCTCGGTAGAGTAAAATAGATAATGCATGCTGGACTCATTGAAATCACAGTTTCAACCTTTCGGACCGGCGCAAGGTCAAAGAAGTAACATCAACATCAATCCTCCCATAAGGGGGAAACAATATAAGTACTACTACCTTCTAAGAGTAGAGTATCTTTGGGGCTCGTTCATTGCATTATGTACAATCTGAGTCGTGCAAAAGAAGAAAAAGGACAGTCTCACATACCTTGTATATACTTCCCAACCTCAAGCTATGAATATTCCACGACTCCTTAGTCTACAATAAGAGAAATGACACTACCGTTATCGTTTAAGCGTTGTAACTATTATGTGTCGACTGCAACTTATTTTGTGATAAAATGGACAGCACCTCCCCTATATATAGGACTTCCCACAAGTTAACACGATCACCAAACAGCCCAAACAACATCAATAATAATCATATTAAGCCTCCCAAAACAATCCACGCACAAGTCAATCACTTCATACATACGATGGCCACCATAGTCGTGTCAAACGGCCCGAAAATTTTACGAACAACTATCAGCCCATAACCATAAATCTATATGGTGTTTTTACACACCCTTCCTCCTCCAAAACTCCACAAATAAGTAGTAAACACGCAGCTTTACAGCAACACATAACAGTCCACAAAACAGTCCGCTACAAGTGAATAACTCGAACTCACGGCTTCAGATCACCGTCCCATGAGTTCTTACATATATAGAACGACTTACCATGAATTCAAATTAGAAAAAATGTATGAAAGAGAGCAGTAAACTCACCTTATTTGTTGGATAACTCAGCCCTTGCCTTGGTTCTTCAAACTCTAGGTTTCACCCCAATTAGAACTTGAAAGCGAGGGAAAATCGATTAGGGTTTGTGTGGGATTTTTGGGGAGGGGTTGCAGGGGTTCAATTTCGGTTTTGAAGGTCTGAAATAATAGTGAAATAAATGACTTTAAAATCTCTTAAAAGCTCTCTCTTGGCCGACTTGGGACTTTTAATTTTGTCCCCTAATTTTGGCAAGTAGGTGATGCACCTACTTGTCACCTACCAGTCTGCGCAGGTCTGCGGAAATATAATTATCTCAATACTCCGAGATCGTATTGACAAACGGTTTGATGCGTTGGAAACTAGACTCATAGACCTTTAATTTGGTAGGATCACCCCGTAATTCCTTGTAAATTGGAAGAAAAGCGCAGAAACATTTAACCTAATGTTTAAGTAAAATTGTGAACCTAAGTTGCAACAACTTTTGTCGACTTTTGTTTCATAACTCGTTTGACTTCAAGACTTATGAAATGGATGTTATATGATTCAAATACCTTAGGACATGACCTCTTGGTAATGTTAATCACCTCTCGATTTACCCGAAATACGAGTTACAACATCCTTAACTCGTTTATCTTCTAATACTTGTTAACCACCCTTATACACCCTTGCATCATTTAAGACCAATAGGACTAAACTCTTATTATCTCAAAGGTAATTCCCTCCTCGGACCTATGTAGACTATCTTACGGCGTAATTTAACATGTACAAATATGATTTATAGCACCCTCCCCCCCAGGAACATTCGTCCTCGAATGTAAGGGTTTACGGGGATCTTAACTCATTGTGGATTTCTGACGGGAATCTCTGGCTGAGTTTCTCTATTAAACGGACCCTAGCAAAACTTGCAAGCAGTTAAACCGACCTATAGCCTTACAAGATTATACAAAGCATTATGCTACGTACATTATCCGCATATCACCATTTGTATTAAGAAAGAGTATTCTCATGTTATTGCTTACCTCATAGAGATGTTTCTCCTTTTAATACGTCCTGCGTTCCCCCGGCACCCTCATTATCTCCATGCTGGAACAGGTAAGGGTATTTAGACTTCATCTCATCATCTGCTTCCCATGTCATCTCTTCCGTATTCTTGTTCTTCCACAATACTTTAACGGAAGCTACATCTTTTGTCCTTAGCTTGCGGACTTGTCGATCCAATATAGCTACTGGCATTTCTTCATATGATAGATCCCTTGTAATTTGTACATCTTTGATAGGGATGACTCGAGAAGGGTCTCCAATATATTTCCTCAACATAGATACGTGTAATACCGGATGGACAAATTCTAATTCAGATGGCAATTCTAACTCATAAGCAACCTGTCCAATTCGGCGAAGAATTTTGTACGGCCCAATATACTGCGGATTCAGTTTACCCTTCTTCCCAAAACGCATAACACCCTTCATCGGTGAGATCTTCAAGAAAACCCAATAACCAACCTCAAATTCCAGGTCACGACGTCAGACATCGGAATAAGATTTTTGCCTGCTTTGGGCCGTCTTCAGTCGCTCTTGTATCACTTTCACCTTCTCAATGGCTTAGTGAATCAAGTCTGGCCCATATAATTCTGTCTCACCGACTTCGAACCATCCAGCTGGTGACCTACATCTCCTCCCGTACAGTGCCTCGTATGGAGCCATTTTGATGCTGGAATGGTAACTATTATTGTAAGCGAATTCTATGAGTGCCAGGTGATCATCCCAGTTCCCCTTGAAATCTAGAACACATGCTCGTAGCATATCTTCAAGTGTCTGGATGGTACGTTCAGTCTGTCTATCAGTCTGTGGATGGAATGTCGTACTGAGATTTACTTGTGTGCCTAAACCCTTCTGGAAAGACCTCCAAAAGTTAGCCGTAAATTGAGCTCCTCTGTCTGAGATAATAGACGTTGGTACCCCATGAAGTCGGACAATTTCCTTGATGTACAGTTTAGCATAATCTTCAGCTGTGTAGGTTATCTTGACTGGCAGAAAATGGGCGCATTTTGTAAGTCGATCAGCTATTACCTAGATGGAGTCAAACTTATGATAAGAGCGAGGTAACCCAACAATGAAATCCATATTAATCACCTCCCATTTCCAGGTTGGAATTTCTATATTTTGGAGCAGTTCACCAGGTTTCTGATGTTCTACCTTTATTTGTTGGCAATTGGGGCACTGGGCTACAAATTCGGCGATGGACCTTTTCATACCTTCCCACCAATACTGCTCCTTGACGTCATGATACATCTTTGTTGAGCCAGGATGGATGGAATACCGGGATTGATGAATTTCCCTCATAATCTTCTCTCGTAATCCTGCTACATTAGGCACACATAATCGGTTTTGACACCTCAGTGTTCCATCCCCTGCAATTTCAAAAGCTGAGATTTTTCCTTGCTGAATGCTCTCTTTCAATCGCATCAAGCTGGGATCTTCGTATTGCCGTGCTTTTACTTCGGCCACGAGAGATGATTCTGATGTGTTATGCACAATAACACCTCCGTCCTCGGAGTCCAACAATTTAATTCTCATACTGGCTAGCTGATGAAGCTCTTTAGTCAACCCTTGTCTACTTGACTCAATGTGTACTAGGTTGCTCATTGACTTACGACTGAGAGCGTATTCCACAACATTGGCTTTACCGGGATGGTATAGTATCTCGACATAGTAATCTTTCAGTAATTCAAGCCACCTACGCTGTCTCATGCTCAACTCCTTCTGTTTGAAGATGTATTGTAAACTTTTGTGATCTGTGTAGATGTCAACATGGACACCGTATAAATAGTGCCGCCAAATCTTTAAAGCATAAATTACTGTAGCCAATTCCAAATAATGAGTCGGGTAATTATTTTCATGCTTCTTTAATTGTCTTGATGCATAAGCAATTACCTTCCCATGTTGCATCAATACGCACCCCAAACCTACACCTGAAGCATCACAATATACTACATACCCTTCTGTTCCTTCTGGGAGGGTAAGCACTGGCGCGGAGGTCAACCGATCTTTTAGTTCTTGGAAACTATGCTCACAAGCGTCGGATCATTGGAACTTGGTAGCTTTCCGTGTCAACTTAGTCAATGGGGCTGATATAGAGGAAAATCCTTCTACAAACCTCCTATAATATCCTGCTAGCCCTAGAAAACTGCGGACCTCTGACGGTGTTGTAGGTCTTGGCCAATTTTTCACTGCATCGATCTTTTGAATGTCAACACTAATACCCTCATCAGATATCACATGGCCAAGGAATGCTACTGAGTTTAGCCAGAATTCACATTTGGAGAGCTTAGCATACAACTTACGATCCCGAAGGGTCTGTAATACTATCTGCAAGTGGCCCGTATGTTCTGTCTCTGAAAGAGAATACATCAGAATGTCATCAATGAATACAATCACGAACACATCAAGATAGGGCCTGAATACACTATTCATGAGATCCATAAAAGCTGCTGAGGCGTTTGTTAGCCCAAACGACATTACTAAGAACTCAAAATGCCCATATCTTATCTGGAACGCTGTTTTTGGAATATCCTTCTCCTTGACCCTCACCTGGTGATACCCTGAACGTAAGTCAATCTTGGAAAAATACTTGGCACCCTGGAGTTGGTCAAACAGTTCGTCAATCCTTGGAAGTGGATATTTGTTCTTTATAGTAAACTTATTCAACTGTCGATAATCGATACACATCCTTAACGACCCATCTTTCTTTCGCACAAATAAGACTAGCACACCCCAAGGTGAAGTGCTAGGCCTAATAAAGCCCTTATCAAGCAAGTCCTTCAACTGCACCTTCAACTCTCGCAATTCTGCCGGGGCCATCCTGTATGGAGGGATAGAGATCGGTTGAGTGTCCGGCAACACATCAATGCTAAACTCAATCTCCCTTTCAGGAGGAAGACCTGGGAGTTCATCTGGGAAAACATCCGGAAACTCATTGACCACGGGGATTGATTGTAGGGTAGGCGGCTTCGCCTCCACATCCCTAACGCGAACGAGATGATAAATATAACCCTTTGAGATCATCTTCCTTGCCTTAAGATAGGAAATAAACATACCTTTCGGCGTAGCAATGTTCCCCTTCTATTCGATGACGGGTTCACCAGGAAACTGAAACCTAACCCTCTTCGTACGACAATTAACATTTGCATAGCATGAGGCCAACCAGTCCATTCCTATTATCATATCGAAATCAACCATTTCTAGCTCAAACAAATTCGCCGAGGTTTGACGACTACAAATCGTCATGGTGCAACCTCTATATACCCTTCTAACAACCACAGAATCTCCTATTGGAGTAGATACCGCAAATGGTTTACTAATTAATTCGGGTTTGACGCCAAACTTATCAGCCACAAGGGGTGTAACATTTGATAATGTAGATCCCAGATCAATCAACGTATATACATCATAAGAAAACACAGACAATATACTTGTAACAACACCCAGAGATGACTCGAGATCCTGCCGACCTACTAGAGCATAGGTTCAATTTTGAGTACCACTCGAGCTCGGCATTCCACCTCTTCCTCTGCCACGACCTGTCGGCTGCTGAAAACCCCGTGCTGGAGGTTGAACTGATGAGGAAGA
The DNA here is from genome assembly GCA_002018475.1 of Nicotiana obtusifolia. Classification (NCBI taxonomy): domain Eukaryota; kingdom Viridiplantae; phylum Streptophyta; class Magnoliopsida; order Solanales; family Solanaceae; genus Nicotiana; species Nicotiana obtusifolia. Next base: position 8,393 of record MCJB01003813.1, read on the forward strand.
ACCACAAACAGATCAAGTCGGCTGAACCATACCACCACCTCCTCTGTTAGGACAATCCCGCCTCATATGGCCAGGCTGTCCGCAAGAATAGCATACATCGGAACCTTGACGACATAGTCCAACGTGGGCCTTGCCGCACTGATCACAACGAGGTGTTAGGGATCTTGTCTGACTAGTATCCCTGTAATGTTGCGATCTTGATGCCCGCAAACTCTGACCTGGACTCGAATAGGTAAATCGATCGTATCGAGGTCTCTGAAACTGTGGAGGAGCACTAGCTACAGGTGGTGCCGAACCCCTCGAAAACTGAGACCTGACATTACCTCTGAAGTCACTAGAATACCCTGCAAATCTCGCCCTCTTATGCTGGCCCCTAACCTGCTCCCTATCTGTTCTTTGCTGGCACTTACGATCCTCTAGTGTCTGGGCATAAGCCTGAATACGGGAAATATCCATGCCTTCTATCAAGGAGGCTGTCGTGCACTCATTTATCAGATGTGGTCCCAATCAATTCACGAACAGATGCACCCTATCGCTCATCTCGGCCACTATATGGGGAGCATACCTTGCTNGAAAATCCTTCTACAAACCTCCTATAATATCCTGCTAGCCCTAGAAAACTGCGGACCTCTGACGGTGTTGTAGGTCTTGGCCAATATTTCACTGCATCGATCTTTTGAATGTCAACACTAATACCCTCGTCAGATATCACATGGCCAAGGAATGCTACTGAGTTTAACCAGAATTCACATTTGGAGAGCTTAACATACAACTTACGATCCCGAAGGATCTGTAATACTATCCGCAAGTGGCCCGTATGTTCTATCTCTGAACGAGAATACACCAGAATGTCATCAATGAATACAATCACGAACACATCAAGATAGGGCCTGAATACACTATTCATGAGATCCATAAAAGCTGTTGGGGCATTTGTTAGCCCAAACGACATTACCAAGAACTCAAAATGCCCATATCTTGTCCGGAAGGCTGTTTTTGGAATATCCTTCTCCTTGACCCTCACCTGGTGATACCCTGAATGTAAGTCATTCTTGGAAAAATACTTGGCATTCTGGAGTTGGTCAAACATGTCGTCAATCCTTGGAAGTGGATATTTGTTCTTTATAGTAAACTTATTCAACTGTCGATAATCGATACACATCCTTAACGACCCATCTTTCTTTCGCACAAATAAGACTGGCACACCCCAAGGTGAAGCGCTCGGCCTAATGAAGGCCTTATCCAGCAAGTCCTTCAACTGCACCTTCAACTCTCGCAACTCTGCCGGGGCCATCCTGTATGGAGGAATAGAGATCGGTTGAGTGTCCGACAACACATCAATGCTTAACTCAATCTCCCTTTCAGGAGGAAGACCTGGGAGTTCATCTGGGAAAACACCCGGAAATTCATTGACCACGGGGATCGATTGTAGGGTAGGCGGCTTCGCCTCCGCATCCCTAACGCGAACGAGATGATAAATGTAACCCTTTGAGATCATCTTCCTTGCCTTAAGATAGGAAATAAACATACCTTTCGGCGTAGAAATGTTCCCGTTCCATTCGATGACAGGTTCACCAGGAAAATGAAACCTAACCCTCTTCGTACGACAATCAACATTTGCATAGTATGAGGCCAACCAGTCCATTCCCATTATCACATCAAAATCAACCATTCCTAACTCAAACAAATTCGCCGAGGTTGACGACTACAAATCGTCACGGTGCAACCTCTATATACTCTTCTAACAACCACAGAATCTCCTATTGGAGTAGATACCGAAAATGGTTTACTTATTAATTCGGGTTTGACGCCAAACTTATCAGCCACAAGAGGTGTAACATATGATAATCCCGGATCAATCAACGCATATACATCATAAGAAAACACAGACAATATACCTGTAACAACATCCGGAGATGACTCGAGATCCTGACGACCTACTAGAGCATAGGTTCGATTTTGAGTACCACTCGAACTCGGCACTCCACCTCTACCTCTACCACGACCTGTCGACTGCTGAAAACCCCGTGCTGGAGGTCGAACTGATGAGGAAGAACCAACCACAGATTCAGTCGGCTGAGCCATAATACCACCTCCTCTGCTAGGACAATTCCGCATCATATGGCCAGGCTGTCCGCAAGAATAACATGCATCAGAACCTCAACGGCATAGTCCAGAATGGGCCCTGCCGCACTGATCACAACGTGGTGTTAGGGGTCTTATCTGACTAGTATCCCTGTGATGTTGCGAGCCTGATGCCCGCGAACTCTGACCTGGACCCGAATAGGTAAATCGATCATATCGAGCTCTCTAAAACTGTGGAGGAGCACTAGCTACAGGTGGTGCCGAACCCCTAGAAAACTGGGGGCCTGACCGTACCTCTGAAATCACCAGAATACCCTGCAAATCTCGCCCTCTTATGCTGGCCCCTAACCTGCTCCCTATCTGTTCTTTGCTGGCACTTACGATCCTCTAGTGTCTGGGCATAAGCCTGAATACGGGAAATATCCATGCCTTCTATCAAGGAGGCTGTCGTGCACTCATTTATCAGATGTGGTCCCAATCAATTCACGAACAGATGCACCCTATCGCTCATCTCGGCCACTATATGGGGAGCATACCTTGCTAAAGAATCAAACTGCATACTATACTCTCGCACACTCATATTACCTTGTCGAAGGTTCAAGAACTTATCAGCTCTAGCTCATCGTATCTCAACTGGCAGGTAGTGACGAAGAAATACCTCAGAAAATTCCTTCCACACAGGTGGGGGAGCATTCAGACCCCTGGATCTCTCCCAACTATCATACCAGAAAACTGCCAAATCCCGTAACCGATAAGAAGCCAACTCTACTGCCTCCATATCATTAGCATGCATAATCCGCAGTGTACGATGAACCCGATCAATAAAAGTCTGCGAGTCCTCCTTGGGTCTGATCCGGTAAACACTGGAGGATCTAGATTAATAAAATCCCGAACTCTCGCACTAACCGGTTTATCAGTAGCACCGGTATTCTGCCTCTGAGCCTGAGCAGCTACCAAGCTAGTCAACAACTGCACCGCACTCCGCATATCCTGGTCTGTAGTACCAGATGGAGGAACTGGAGATGCTGGGTGCCTTCTTATATCCTCTGGAGGAGAAGGAGTAAATGAGGTTTGAGACGGCGTCTCACTCTGAGGTTTGCTATGGCCCGCTCTGGCGGGAGGCACCTAACTGGTACCCTCTCCCACAGCAGTATCAAGGCGCCTACTAATCACTTGCTTCCTAGTCGTGGGCATCGCTAAAAAGAACATGGTTAATATTAGGAACAAATACTTACGACTCAGCTCTGGGCACGATCTAGATTCAGGAAAAATTAACAACTCTAAATGTCATGCAGCCTCCTGATTATAAATGTGGCGCGCTACACATCCATAATCAAGACTCTACTAGACACGGCTCATAGAAAACCCCTAGGACAGACCTGCTCTGATACCAAGTTTGTCACGACCCAAGCCGGAGGGTCGCGACTAGCACCCGGACCCTACTCGCCGAGTGCCGGCATACCTTTTATCTTACCTTCCTTGTTATCTATAAGGTCGTCGATGCCCGTGTGAATAGAAAACCATGATCATGATCAATTGAAATACCATACAATAACATGAACATATGTATATATAACATGGCCCTTAAGGCTGTGATGCAAAAACAGTACAACAAAATACATTTGCCGACAAGGCAATCCAACTATACATAAACCCACCCCCTTGTCTATGAGCCTCTACTGGAACATACATGATGCAACCTGTGTCGGAACAGGGCCCCGACATGCCCATAATGCCTATAACAAAATGCATACCGGGACTACAGCAAGTCTGAAGGATGGATCTTGCCAATATCCGCTGAACAGGACAGCCTACTGTAGTGGGGGAGCTTCGTCTACCTGTCTGTCCGAACATGCAGCACGACATGCAGCATCCACAAATAAAAGAACGTCAGTACGGATAAATTACTGCGTATGTAAGACGGGAATACATAACATAAGAACAATAACATGTATCGGGATAAGAAACATAAAATCTGTACCATCTGAATGCCTCTGAGGGCGACTAACCATGAGATACTTGATGTGCACATGCATGCACATATATATATATACATATATATATATATATATATATATATATATATATATATTCTTTTTAAAATCATCATATACATACGCCTCTGTGGGCCTCATCTTCATCATACCCAACTGATCAGTGGTTGCACAATAGGTGTCTGCCCGGCCGACTATAGCGCGGTGCGGTAAAGTAAAATAGTTGTCATCTATAGCGCGACTAAGTAGTGTAAAACATATATATATATATATATGTGTATATA
>MCJB01003814.1:0-22371 GCA_002018475.1 Nicotiana obtusifolia
ATGGGAAAGAATCCTTAGGGCAAGCCTTATTTAAATCCTTATAATCTATGCACATCCTTAATTTATTTCCCTTTTTTGGTACTACTACTACGTTAGCTAGCCATTCGGGGTATCTTACTTCCCGGATGGATCCTATATTTAGTAATTTAGTTACCTCTTCGTGGATGAAGGCCTGTTTGGCTTCGGACTGAGGCCTCCTCTTTTGCTTGACCGGCCGGAATTTTGGGTCAACACTTAGCTTATGTGTTGCGATCTCCGGGGGTATGCCTGTCATATCCAAATGGGACCAAGCAAAAGAATTTTCATTAGTTGTAAGGAAAGAAAGTAATTTCCTCCTGAGCTCGGGATTTAAGCCCGAGCCCAGGTATACCTTCCGATCGGGCGCATCTGGCCGGATAGGGATCTGTTCCAGTTCTTCGACCGTTGATTTGGTCGCATCAGTTTCATCGGGGATCACAAAGGACCGGGGAACCCCGAAGTCGTCGTCGTCAACTTGATCCAGTCCGCCCTCCTCTGTTGAAGGTGGCTGTTGTGGTTGCTATTTGGACTCTCGATTAGGGTTCGCAGGTTTTGTCGTTCCATCAATCGCGAACATCTCCCTTGCTGCATGTTGTTCCCCATAAACTGTGATGACTCCTCCATCCGATGGGAACTTCAGCATCTGGTGTAAGGTGGATGGTACGGCCCTGATGTCATGTATCCATGGCCTACCGAGCAGGGCATTGTATCTCATGTCACCCTCTGTCACGCAAAACTTTGTCGCTCTGATCGTCCCGGCAATATTAACCATTAAAGTTATTTCTCCCTTTGTTGTTTCTGCGGCCATATTGAATCCGTTGAGTATTCTAACTTCGGAAACAATTTGGCCGGTCAGTCCCAGTTGTTCGATGACCCAGGACCGGACTATATTGGCCGAGCTACGGGGGTCGACCAGAACACGCTTTATCCGGGTATCCTGTACCAGCATTAATATTACCAAAGCGTCGTTGTGAGGTTGTGTCAGGCCATCAATTTCTTTATCGCTAAAGCATAGAGTCCCTTCGGGTGCATAATCTCGGGTTCGTTTTTCCCGGGTGATTGAAATTTTTGTGCGTCTTAGCATCGGGACTTGGGGCATATCCATCCCTCCGATTATCATGTTTATGGTATGCTTTGGTTCCTTCTGGTCGATCGGTCTATCCCGGTTTTCGTAGTGGTTCTTAGCTCGATCACTAAGAAATTCCCGAAGGTGCCCATTGTCGAGCAATCGGGCTACTTCTTCTCGTAGTTGTCTGCAATCTTCAGTCCTGTGACCGTGTGTGCCATGATATTTGCACACAAGGTTCGGATCTCTTTTATAAGGATCCGTTTGCAAAGGTCTGGGCCACCTAATGTCTTTGATACGTCCGATTGCCGATACCAGAGTTGCTGAATCGACGTTAAAGTTGTATTCGGACAACCGGGGTACATCCTGTCGATCACCATATTTCTCGAAGTTAGTTTTCGGCAGTGGTCTTCTATTTCTCTCATATTTATTTTCTTGTTTCGGGAACTTGGGTCCTCTCGAAGTAGCTCGCCGGTCTTCCGGATATGGTCGGTATCTGTCTCTATTTGACCTCGGTTCCCGAAAATTATCGCTTTGAGACCGGTCGAAATTCTTGATAGTGTGAGAGGAATTTGAACCCGCTCCGACCTGATCGTCTTCTATTCTGATCTTTGACTGATACCGGTTATGAATATATGCCCAGATGATTGCCGGATATTCGATTAAGCTTTGTTTAAGCTGCCTTGAAGCCGCCGAACTGTTGGTATTCAACCCTTGAGTAAAAGCCTGTACCGCCCAATCATCCGTGACCGGAGGCAGATCCATCCGCTCCATCTGGAACCGAGACACGAACTCCCTAAGTGTCTCATTGTCGTGTTGTCTGACTTTGAACAGATCCGATTTCCTCGTTTCTACTTTAATGGCCCCCGCATGAGCCTTCACAAATGTGTCAGCCAACATAGCAAACGAATCGATAGAATTTGGTGGCAAATTATGATACCACGTCATCGCCCCTTTAGATAGGGTTTCTCCGAACTTCTTTAATAGGATAGATTCGATCTCGTCGTCTTCGAGATCGTTTCCCTTTATTGCACAAGTATATGCTGTCACGTGCTCATTTGGATCCGAAGTTCCATTATATTTTGGAATCTCGGGCATTCTGAACTTCTTCGGGATCGGTTTTGGAGCAGCACTAGATGGGAACGGTTTTTGCACGAATTTTTTAGCATCTAGTCCTTTCAAAACCGGAGGTGCCCCTGGTATCTGATCGACCCTTGAATTGTATGTCTCGACCTTTTTATCGTTGGCTTCGATCTTTTTCTCTCCCTTCTCGATCCGTTTGGTCAGTTCATCCAGCATTTTAAGGATTCCGGGATTGGCTTCCGAACCATTCTCATTCGGTTGTGTTGAGACTGGTTCCGTTTATATGGGTGCAGCCAAAGGGGGAATATCCTCCGTTCTAATTGGATCTTGGGTACGGCTTTGTAGTTGAGCTATTGCCGCTTGTTGGGCTTGAAGCATGTCGAATATCATTTTCAAGTTAATTGCTTCTTCTCCACTTTGCTGAATTCCTGAATGATTTTCACCCCGAATGCTGTGTGACGAGCCCGACGCCTGATCGGCGTTAAATGCCATTTGAGAGTTGACATCCACAAGACCTTCGTGTTCGGGTATGACATTATCTCCGACTTGATTGTTGAGTTCGTCGTTGGTTGGAAGTGAATGTGCCATGCTTAACCTGGTTGCCTGAAAAACAGAAACTTTTGCAAAGAGCAAGTGTAAAATTGTGTTTGAAGAGGATGTATCAAGAGTTTACTAATATCCTTGGCCCCACGGTGGGCGCCAAACTGTTTACCCTAAAAATTGGATAACAATTGAATTTGTTCGCAGTGCTAAGGATCCGTAAACTAATTGATACTGAATGATAATATGACGAGACAATTAAAATGTAAGAGAAAGGTGGTGAAACCGTTAATTGTGGTGAACAATGTGAAAGAATATCAGCCTTTTGCGGTAGTAACAATAATTGTATTAGATCACCAAAGAAGATAGAGAGTTTTTCTATTGATGTTTCTTGTGTCTAACTATGAGCCAAAAACTGCCTCTTATAGGCTACAATTAGAATTATAAACAAGGTAAATAACTGATTATAGGGTAAATCCCCTAAAATCCGGGGTAGAATCTCCCCAAATCGCGTTCTAACGGCTAAGACGGTTGAGATAATTGCTCCTGGCGAAATATCCGGTGATAGGCGAGATATGCGGTTCGAGACCGGTCTTCGGTCCTTTAGCATTTCCCGGTCGGTCGCATCGATTCATTCCATCCCGGTTGCTCCGACTATCGAGCCCAACTTCTTGTCTCCGTACCGGATTAGTTCGGTCTTATAACGCCTCCATTACGACTTTTTCTAGTTGGGTCAGCCCCGACCCGGACTCGTGTAAAAGTATTTTACCCAATACAGATTTGACTTTTTTTAGTTAAAATCAAACCAAACTAAATATGATTTTCCAACTCAAAACCAAATCAAACCAAATCAAACCAAACCATGGTCAGATTCTTTTTCTCGATTTAATTCGGATTATCGAATAGGTGCTGTCTGTTGGTTTTATTTTTACACCCCTATCTATAGATATGATTATTTCTGATCAAGTCTCTTATTATTTGTCAAATCTCTTAAGCTACACTGGCGACCTGTAATCTAATCAAAGGATGTTTATTACACAATCTCTTAAATAGTATAATTAATCAACTTGTCAGAGAATGAGTACGTACTTTAATTAGTTTATATCTATGTGTTCACAACATTCTCTGTTCTGCACTCTGCATGGGCTTTTCTAATTATCTGAAGAACAAAAATTGCTGTAGTACTCCACAAGTTAAACAATAGAAAAGCTAGCAAGTACTTATCGTTTTTAGTTGATTTGAAATAGTATGAATATCATGTAATCTCGAAGAGTAACATGAAAATTTTGACCTTTATACATTGTTGAGGCAACAAAGGAATAATGACATGAGGATTATTTAATAACACACACTATTATTTAGTGATATATGTACATTTTTTGTAGATGTTTGATTTATTGAATTAAAAATAAAATATATGGGGATAAAATATAGAGTATGTGTTTGGTTTTACACAAGTGTAGATGAATTTATACATATTTTTATTTTCAATTTTAATCTTGATCTTCTTAAATAACTTCAGCAGAAGAGTTTTGAAGTTGTCTTACGATTGTTTTATCTTGGAATAGCTTACTTTCACATGTAAAGTACGATATAAGAATAATATCAAAATAATGCTATAAATAATCTAAGGATTACTATACTCGAATAAAAAATTCAACCAATAAATATATTTGCAATTTATGAATATAGGGTTATACAAGAACCAACTTGCATTGGATCTCCTGCAAGCAATTTGCAATAGATCTCTTGTAACACTATTCAATATATACCCTTTTTAATTTCAATCATGGGCTATCATCGCTTTCTTTTGCTATCTTAATATAAAAATTAAATAAGCATTTTTTCAAACTTTAAAAAAAAGAAGGTGATAAGATATTCTTAAATCAATTAATTTCCATTAGTTTCAACAAATTATGGTATTCATAATTGATGCATGTGATTATTGTTACCCCAATGTTTGAAGGAGCAAAGACAAGGCCTCCTCCCTCCCTCTCTCTCCCCAGTCCCCAGTAATAATAAAAAGAAATTGAACAAACCAACTTTATCTATACAAAAACGAAGCAATCTAGGGGAGGGAGGCATTCCAATCTCCAATGCAAACTCTTCAAAGCTCTTCTTTCTTCTTCACATTCCCATCTTCTAAAACCCTCCTTAAACCCCAATCTTCAAAATTCTCTTCTTTTTCTTTATTCCCCTCTTCTTTATCCAAGCCTTCCCGACCTCTTACACTTCACTGTTTCAGTTCAGATGAATTCCCAGTAGGCGATGACGACGCATTTCTCGAAGCATTTGGGCCAAAAGAGAAAGAATCCGAAGAAGAAGCCCGTCGCAAAAACTGGGTCGACCGTGGTTGGGCTCCATGGGAAGAAATCCTCTCACCTGAAGCTAATTTCGCCCGAAAATCTCTCAACGAAGGTGAAGAAGTTGCCCTGCAATCCCCTGAAGCTATTGAAGCTTTTAAAATGCTTAGCCCAAACTACCGGAAAAAGAAAATTTCAGAAATGGGTTTAACGGAAGATGAGTATTACGCTAAGCAATTTGAGATTAAAGGTGAAATTCCTGAGCCTTTGAGTACTATGTGGGCTGGGCCTTTAGTGGTTCGTCATGTACCGCCTAGGGACTGGCCGCCGAGGGGGTGGGAGGTTGATAAGAAGGAATTGGAGTTTATTAGGGAAGCCCATAAGTTGCAGTCAGTGAGAGTGGACTATGATAAAGTGGAGGATATGGTGAAAATGGAGACTGATGATATGGGGTTGGACCGGTATAAGATGTTTCTGAAGCAGTACAATGAGTGGGTTGCTACTAATAAAGATAGATTGGAACAAGAATCTTATAAGGTAATACAGGGTTATTTGTATCCGTTAATGAGGTTTTATGTTAATGTTAGGCTATTAGTATGACAGCTTAAAGTTAATGCATTGGTGAAGTCTTTAATTCTTGCTGTGTTATCACAAATACTGTATTTAGAGGTAGTATATATTGTTGTTCAGGACTGCAACTAGCTTTTATCTTTAACATTGAGTTAATTTTTTTGATGTAAAGTTTTTTGTCTGAAAAAAATGCTGAAAAAAGAATGTATTTTTGGATCATCAATATGTACTACTTATGCGCAATTTGTGATGTCTGAGCAGTATGACCAGGATTATTATCCTGGGAGGAGAAAAAGGGGAAAGGATTACCAAGATGGAATGGTATGATAGTGTTGCATTTCCTATTGCTGTTGAATGTTTTTGCTCTTTATTTTGGGTTAGTGATGGATGTTTTTGTCATAACTTTTCCCCCTATTTATTTGGTTGCAGTATGAACTCCCGTTTTACTACCCAGGACAAGTAAGTTGCTTTCTTTTCCCTCTCTGATGATAATATCGTGAATCTTACTTTTGACTATTAGGAACTCTGTTTTCATACATCTCGATGGATGAATATGACAAGTTGTGCAGTTATTGAAGAGATTACGAAGTGCTTTAGCCATATTTTACTTTAAAAAGTCTGAGCGGGATAATCCTGATAAAAAAATTGTCTGAGCAGGATAATTTGAATCTTGTATATTTTTATTCAACCAAAGGAGCTTAATGGTATTGTAGTGTGTAGTGCCACCTTTTTTCTCTTTTGTCTTTTGGTTCTTTTATGTTTCTCCCAGTAGTTTCTATCACTATATCTTTGAGTAGTTTCTCCTACAGTTTGGCGGCAGAAATAAACATATATGCACTTTTGAAGAGAAATGATAGAACATTATCTTCTAATTTTACTTTAGCCACATTTTTTTTGCCGGTATCCCATGTTAACCCTTTTTGTCAAAGTTTGATACGATCTTTTGTTATCTAGAGGTGCACATTCATTTTCTCTCTAGTTTTAATTACTTGAGCAATTTGACATGCATGTTCAACGTCTTTGTAATATGTAAACTGTAAATTTATGTCTCACACAAAATCTAGGAAACTGTAAAATTAACACAAAACTAAAACCTCATAGAGGATTTGTGTTATCCATTTTAGATTGTCAGGACATAAAGCTACTTTTTGTAATAGGTCTTGCATTGCTCAATTCAGTTGGAAATTATATCAATTTATAATCATTGCGACACATGAGTTTTAAAGAAAAGCAAGCTTATAGGAAATCGTTTTTCAGATTTGTGCAGGTAAGGTGACAGCTATACATCTTTATCAAGGAGCATTTGTTGACATTGGAGGTGTTCATGATGGGTAAGCTTGTTCATATGACCTGTATAACAAGATTCCGGACGTATAGATGAGAACTTCAGATTATTGTGTTTGATGATTCCTTTGTCAATGCATTTCAGGTGGGTGCCAATAAAGCGAAATGACTGGTATTGGATCCGCCATCACATAAAAGTTGGTATGCACGTCATAGTTGAAATTCTGGTGAGTGATGCTTAATATAATCTGAATTTCTGAACATCAAAGAACAACATCCGAGTTTCTAGTCAATATCATATCATTTGACTAGCTAGTCACTTGGGCTACGAAGTATATTGCACTATTCTGCTGAGAATCATGCTCCATAATGCACTTATCATCAGTTATCTTGTTAGTTTTTGGCTTCTCAATGAACTTGGAATTAAGTGTATTAGTTAAACACCAGATTGCAGATTTAGCCTATCTTCATATGTATTCAGAGGTTATAGGAATCGATACATTGATTGCCATGCATTATTGAGAAAATCTGACAGATTTAGGGGCCAGTAGGAGCCTTATTTCTGGGATGTCATTCAATATACACAATTTTATTACGCATGTGTATGAGTTTAGGTTACAAGACATATAGCTGCTGTTAATTTGGCTGTCTCGGAAAAAAGCACGTAGCCCAATCAGTTTTTTGGTTCATTTGCGCTTATTCTTACCTTCTTTCTTTTAACCATTTTCGTGAAATTGAGATAATTTTCTGGAATTCTGTGATAAAGTACAAAGGCAGGACATCTGATCTTGTATGCTCATGTAAAAACTTATGTATGTATATCTTGTAGTTTCACTTCTCCTTTCTGGTTCACAGCTATTTTCATATTTAAGATGCTTGTGACAATCTCAATTATGGTGGATTGATGCCTTAATATTTTTTTGTTCCTTTTCAGGCTAAACGTGATCCTTACAGGTTTCGGTTCCCTATTGAGATGCGCTTTATTGATCCTAACATAGATCACCTAATGTATGTAGATTTGCAAATCTTAATTTTCTGGTTTTTAAGTGCATTTATGATCTTTCTAAGACATTAATTTCCCAAATTTCGTCAGTGTTCATACTATGCTTCCAGAAACACATAGATGCTGTTTTGGGTCATATATTCTGACACTAACAGAGAGAGGTATGATTGCAGCTTTAATAGATTTGATTTTGCGCCTATATTTCACCGTGATGAGGATACAAATCTAGATGAATTGCGTGTAAGTGCCATTTTATTTTGGCCAACTTTTGTATTTCCTATTAATGGTCCTATTATATGATGCATGATTTGGTTCATATTTAGTAGGATGTTGGATTCACTTTATCTTCTATATTATGATTTTTCTGTCTGTCTCATTTCACTTCATAGCGTGACTGTGGAAGACAACCTCTTCCTAGAAAAGACCCTGGAGTCAAAGTCGAAGAAGAACCACTATTATCAAATCACCCCTACGTGGACAAGGTATGCCTCTTTGTTTAAGCATTTATACAGCTTTGAATGCTGGAGCTTAGTTCTGCATGAGCTCTTCAAAGTTCAAACTAGTTTCATTTAAGTAGCCATTGCTATATGTCTATATACCTATAATAGCCATAAAATTCTGCTTAAGCTTCTTTTGACAACTTTAACTATGTTGTTCACTAAAATCTCCTTTGAAGTTGCTATGTGTTGTATGAATGTGCTTAAAAATGGATCAAACTGATCAATGTTAACCCCCATTACTGAAGTAATTGATCCGTGTCTTCATATTTTTAAACTGCTGACCCCAAAATTTATCTCTTAGCAACGTGTATTGGAGCACCTTAGACCATCTCAGCTAACAAGCCGTGATTAACATTTCTATCTTATTCTGCAGTTATGGCAGATCCATAATGCTGAACAAATGATTCTGGATGACATGGAGGCAAATCCCGTTAAATATAAAGGCAAAAACTTGACAGAGTTAACTGATGATGAAGAATGTGATGAAGAAAATCGCACTGAATACTCCAAAGCTTATTATAAGAAAGCATTGCTTCCTAAAATGATTACGGTGAGCAGCTTATCAAGTCGTTTTTTCTATGTTTCATGCATCTATCTGACAAGATTGTAACTTCTGCAGAAAGTCAGTGTAAAAGAGCTTGACTTGGAAGCTGCATTTGCCGAGCGTCAGGTTTGAGATAATATTAATTACTTTATTGTGACTAGTGATACCACTATTATTATGTTTAGGGATGAATTAGTCGATTTTGAGATTGAAATCAGGTGCTTATGAATCTAGCCTTTGACAATAAAATTAGAGACTTAGAAGTTACATGATACACTTGTTTAAAGAAAGAAAAAGAGAGAAACTACATAATACATGCTACAATTTTGAACCTCTTGAGAACATGTTAAAGAAAATTTAAAGAATCTCAATCTGATGTCTGACCTTGGGAAGAGAACTTTTGTGGAGAGTAGGAATATTCATTACTGGTATATTACATGTCATAGTTAAAGTAAACATCTGCGGTGTACAAGCAGGGTAGACTGAATTGTCTAATTCATTACAATGAGTAATCAGCTTTTAGTAATGTAGAGTTCAACAATGGTTTATATATCTTGGGGATAAGTATAGACAAAAAATGATAATCATATAGGCTCCTTTGGGTTAGAATACAGGATGACTGAGTCCTGCTAAAAGTTTCAATTTAAAGAGAGCCTGCATTTGTTGTTAACTTATTAAAGAAAATTTTCTTTACGAGAAGATGTGGAGCAACAGATATACATGAGAAATTTCTGCTTATCCTTTCCTTTGTTCACGTAAAAGGTTTTTTGTATCTAAAAAATTTCTTCTTAAAGGCATCTAATGACAAGATATGTCCTCTTTGTGTGGCTTTTGTTATTGTAATGCAGCACCATAATAAACTAAGAATGGTAGCACAAGAACGAGGAGAGGTGTACAAAATTCCCAAGCTGAGACGAAACATTGAAATGGATGAATATGACTTTATCCATTGGCGTCGGTCCCTTGAGGAAAGAGAGGCACTGTTAAGAGATATAAGCTGGTATTCCCACTGGCCTTTTTCCCCTAACTTAACGGTGCCAGGAAAACCTTTTCCCACAACCCCAACCCCCATGAATGAAGAGAATAATTTGTTTTTGTTAAGTGTCTCGCGTTGGGTTGAGGGATGGGCTGATTGTGGCAATCCTCACCTCATGAGCTAGAATTTGGGATTGAGTTAGGCCCAAGGTAGAGCCAAGACCCATTCCAACTCTTGGCTTACCCAATTGTGGACCCCCATGTTACATTATCTATGCCCCAAATGTCCAGTCTTGGCGTCCGAGGGGGTGATAAGTGTCCCACATTGGTTGAGGGATGGATTGTTCTCTCCTTATATAATCTTGGGCAATCTCCATTTTCTTCAGAGTTTTATTATGCAATTGACATTCATATATAATAATCTCTCCGTTTCAATTTAGATGATGTAGTTTGACTAGGCACAAAGTTTAAGAAGAAAAAAAAGACTTTTGAAATATGTGGTCCTAAAAGCTTAAGGGGTAAAAGCTTTGTAGGGCCATGACATTTGTGGCTATAAAAGCTTCTCATTATGGGTAAAGTGAGTAAAATAAAAAGGTTAAAGTTTTAGTTTTCAATATAGAAATGTGTCATTCTTGTTGGAACGGACTAATAAGGAAAGTGTGTCATTTAAATTGAAATGGAGGGAATACTAATTTCTCTACTGAAAGACTTGTTTACCTTCTCGGTTGGTTTTTGTTCAAACCTGAATTGTCTCATCATGTCTAACTTGTGGGGTTTTATCTGTATCGCGTTAATTTACAGAGCTTAGCAGCCTCACTAAAGATGCAGCGGTTGGATCTGGATATAAGATTGGAGACTGAGTGATAATTGATGCTTTAGTTATCTCAAGAATTCTTCAGATTCGTTTATGAATACCCAATACTCCAGTAGTCAGTTACTAAAAGTTTTGCTCCCTCTAGTTTGTCTTAAAGAACAAACAATGGATATTTTGGTTCGTGCAACTGACCTCAACTAGTTTGTGATTGCCTTGTAGTTGGTCAGTGAGTTAACATGTCATGGTGTATGCAATGCATGAGTCACATTATACTGTCATGTTTTACCTACCCTTTACAAGGCTGCCAACGAAGTATAGACACAGTGGTCAGTCTATATACAAAAGAATGACTGTCAACACATAATAGTCAGAATGGTCGTATAAGGACATGTCACTCATTAACGGAGTCTGCAATAACCAGGGATTGGATGACTAAAGTTCTGTTTTTTTCCTTTGTTCACTGGATTGTTATCACAAGACGTTGTACAATTTTCTAAAATGCAATTGCTTACACAGTCTGTTTTTGATGTTATCATGGTAAGAGTATTTGAAGGGATAATAATAAGCTACCAGCAAAGTCCCAGACATAACCTACCTAGAGAAAATAGAAGACAGAATAGAAGTAATTTACAAGAATAACGTGTATGTTAAAAATAGAATTGATGTCTGGTCAAAGAGTTAAAGAATTTAGTGTTAATTTGACAGTCTCTTTAAATGAGAATATTTGACTACCTGATCTACTGCCATTGATGTCAATGTTACCTATTATGTCTTACAGCTCTTTTGCTGTTTCTTATTTTACTAGTATCTCATCTACACCCAAGTGGCACAGATAAATTTCATGTTAAATGAGTCATAGAATGGTTCACCTTTTCTGTTTGATCAGTGATTGGTTAGATAGCTTTGTAGCCATTTATGTCCTTGATGTATTAAATGTTTACACATGAGGGCCGTAGCATTATAGATTATATGGACTCTGACTGACATGTCTCTTTTGTCTTTTCATCTGCTTTAAAACAATGGTTGTGTTTCTCCGAGCTGTCTTTTTTTCTCATCTACGTTAGTAACATTTAAAGAGATCCAACTTTGTCTCTCTGATGTGAAAATTCAATCTCCAAAACTTAGTTTTTGATTGTGTACTTGCTTGATGCTCTTGCAGTCGCCGAGCACTTGGGCTTCCACTGGAAGAGCCCGGTAGGTATGTGGATCCAAGTGCTTTTGGAAAGGATCAGTATGATCCTGATAGTCCCTTGTATAGATATGACTACTGGGGTGAGCCAAAAAACTCAGAGAAGAGCAAGCAGGAGCGAATGACGGATGCTCACAATAAATCTATTGTTGGTAAAGGTACTGTTTGGTATGAAATGGCATATGAAGATGCCGTCAAGGAGCGGATGCAGATGGAGGCCCAAGGAATAGTGCGGGAATTGTATGATGAGGATTCTGACAGCGATGAAGTTGGTACAGATGATGACGATGATGATGAAGAAGACTTTGATTACAGCATCCTTGGCGACCCAAGTGCGAATGTATCCAACCAACCTTACGTCAATGGGACTGAATCTCGGCTATCAGATGAAGGAATGTTTGAGGATTAGTCGCAGATAAAGTAGACTGATAGCAACAACACTGTATTAGTATTTGTACAGTTAGGGACTTCATGAAAACGGAGGCAATAGGTGGGCTTACTCGTTCTTACTGAAAAAGGGGCTGTTATACTGTTATCATCAAGAAAGATGCACTTGTTGCTGTCAATAGAAAATCAAACAATTTTGTCTTCAATTACAGCCTTGTTGGTTTCGTTAAGAGTCATTTTTCTGCACTAATTTATCCCACCTGGGAGGTGGAATAATATAATCTCAAGTTTGATGAGATAAGGTTGGATATCCTGTATTAAGACTAGGATTAAATTTATACCATGTTTGGTTGACGATATAAATTTATCTTAAGTCTCATACCTTATGCCGCGTATGAAACAACCCCTAATGGGTTATAAGGATAAATTTACACCGTCAATTAAATATAGTGTAAATTTAATCTCACACCTTATTCCACCTCATACCGTGTACCAAACAACCCCTAATGGGTTATCTTGCAAGCTATCATGTAGCTGTGTGGTACTGTTCACAGGTTTTGAGCTACAGTTGAATCTAATAACATGAGTAGATATATAGCTAAAATAACTAATGTAGCTGGAGTTTTTATTTGTGTGGGAGAAGAAAAAAGAACAATGATTTGTAAACCTGGCTTCTGTTAGTTCATCCTATAGCATTACCTAAAGTACTAAGAAGAAATTAGGATGTTTTTTACATATTGGATCTAGTAAACTCAGATTGTGTTAAATGAGAAAGTCAGTTTTAGTAAAACAAAGTAAGTCACTCTTTGTCTTTTTAGATCAACAAGTATTTGTTCTTCATTTTCTGTGTTGTATGGCGAATTTGGTTAAAAAATTAACGCATTCAAGAGTTGGAGCTAACACCGATAAAAACTAAGACACCTTGAATTTAAGGAGATTAATAATCGAATATTCTCCTCTAAAACACATTTGACTAGCAATAGTAGTGTGCATTTTCAATTTTCATTGAAAGTTTGTTTGGATGGTTATTACATATTGTATTATATTGTATTGTATTGTATTGTTATTTTAAAATATAATGTTTGTTTTGATTGTTACTTAAATTTTATTGTGTCGTATCTTTCAATCCACGGTTATGTAACGATGAAAAGTGCCACTTTATGGAACGACGAATTTAGTATGGTGACATCGTTTTCTTGCTTTTTTTCTTTCATCTTTCTCTTCCTTATTATTAAATAATCATATTTTATTCTTTCTCATGCTTCTTTTATATAATAATCGCAAATGATATAATATATTCAAATGTTATATTAATCAAACAATACAATATGATACATTATGAAACGGGAACACCTAATTTGCTGGAGCTGCAAGCATTAACAATCAACCAACACTAATTAATTACGTCTCGTCTCCATATTAGCTGGGTGTGGGTCCATATATCCTCTGTTTTCATTATTCTTCAGGTTTAACATTACAAACCGATTTAGACATAATGCATATTTGACTTAATTACTCCATTTAGAAGATCCAATTAACAAAATCCCAAAATTAGCATAGTTGGAAACAAAGGCTCTTCCCTTAATTCTGCCTAGATTTCATCGCAGCGTTGCAATTAAACGACATTCATTGATCTCATCTCCCTTTCATTCCCACCTGGCGACTTTTCTCCGTTCGATGGGTTCTCTCGCCTTCATTTCCGTCGCACCCACCACCGCCAATTTCCGTCCGTCCGCCGCCGCACGCTCCTCTGTCCTCAGCCAACTCTCGCATCTCCGCCTTTTCCCTTCCCTATCCGCTCCCTTACAATACCGATGGTCCTCTTCCTCTTCTCCCGCCTTTTTAGGTACATCACTTCACATATTTCTGCCACATTTTACGTGTTTATATGTGTGTTGATGGATAATGCGATCGTGATATTATGATCAGGTGTAAGAGCTGAGGTGGCGGCTACCGAGCAAGCTGGAGTTGATGGTGCCGCAAAACTGGAAGCTCCCGTCGTTGTTGTTACCGGAGCTTCTAGAGGAATCGGAAAGGCCGTTGCTTTGGCTTTGGGAAAGGCTGGTTGCAAGGTCATTATTCGTTCATTCATCCATCATGTTCCATTACTACCGCAATATTAATTTTCAGATAATTTTGCATTTATCTACTTAATCGCCTTATGAGGTTTTGGCTTACTATCTTGTTATTGTTAGATAATTCTAGGACCCTTTGGCCTTGAAATTGCGAGTGATTTGGAAAAAATCTCTTGCGCACTCTTCCAACCCACTTGATATTTTGTTGTCAGGTCCTAGTGAATTATGCGAGATCTTCAAAGGAGGCAGAAGAAGTTTCCAAAGAGGTCTGTGTTCCTTTTTCCAGTAAAAATTAGGTGTCATTTTGTTGCTTTACTGCAAATTTGGTATGATATGAGTTGAGCGTGAATCATGAAGTGATGATTCATATAGCGGACCCATCACCTCAACTTGTTTGGGATTGAGGCATAGTAGTTGTTGTACTAACAAACAACGACAAAAAACCCAGTATAATCCCACAAGATAGTTGTTGTTGTACTAAATCCCTCCAATTCCATGTGATATATTTGTCTTTTCTGGTTGAAAGTTGAGACCATGGAACTGTATGTCTGACTTCAGAATGATGTTTGGAAGTGTATTTCTACACTTCTTTGACCATTCTGAGTGCTCAATGGTCCATATTGGGGTGGTCACTTATTTTTCATTTTTTTTTATTTCTTTTGGGAAAAAATGAGTTGAGAGACCACAGTAAGCAACTTTCATCCACTAACTACACTAACGCAAAATTCAAGTTTATAAGTTGGAGCTCTTTCTTTAAGATCTGAAACCCTCTTCTCCTAGCTGTTGGCCTTCTTGTTTGTCTTCTCCATTCGTAGACCTGAAGTGAAATATGAATCTCCAAGTCGTTGGAGGAATTTCTGCATGTTGGGTTGCATCAGATCTTAAAAAGCTGGACTCGATCACTCGACCTATACTCTGAGGCAGGAAAGAGAATACTCCAACAACACCATAAAGTGGGAAAGCATGACTCAAAACACCATAAAGTTGGAATGCATGTAGGATCTAGTTTTCGAAGCATTTCTGGCGGATGATTTAGAAATAGTACTAACATTAGCAGTGCATGACAAATAGAAAATACGGTGTATCTTTACAGAAAGCTTACAGTTATTTATTGTTCTTCTATTTTTGGTAACTCTTATATCGTTTCAAGTAATTCGCTTTAGATGGTAATCAAAAATATTTACAACTGTTTATATATGCTGCACTTGGTCTCCTACCAACTCTTAAGCTCTTCTCCCTGCCTTGAAGCATCCTCTTGGTCTTTCCTTTCCATACAGTTCAAAAAAGGTGACTAGCTTTCCATGCTACTTTCATCTTGGTCCCAAGGTTCCTTACTTCTAGCTTACTATAATCTCTAGCATTCTCTTTGAAAATGCCTAATAGAGGACAAATGAGGATAACATTGCACAAAGCTGTGAAGTTGCTCTACAATGTAATGCCATTGATCTTCATCTTTCCCTCTCATCTTTGATTCTCTGAAAATGGAGTTCTGCTTAATAGTGGTCTTCAATTCTCCATCTTAGAGGACAATTTCTGGTAGTAGTAGGTTACGTCTCCTCTAATCCCCTTTGCCTGAAAGTTCTTGGCCATCTGTTGCTTCTTTTTTATGTAGTTGTATCTCCTGTAAATATTGGCCGTTATTATCTCCTTTCTTAGCCAGGTGCTTGTATTTTGTCTCTGAATCCCTTCTTGTGCCACAAGCAACCTTCCCAGCTGACCTTTTAATTATTCTCTTTGAATTTCATCGGCTTTCAATATAGTTTTATTGATATCTTTTTTTGAGAATAGTAACATATTATATAATTGTAGCACAAAAGGCTGTGCTAAGGCCATATATACAGATATCAAAAAGAGCAAAAACCAGGGCTATCTTGTATCTCCTACTGTGGTGATCCAATGATATCTATCATTGAATCTACATCCTGTACAAAATCTTCCTTACACCAGAAGTAAAACAAAAAATGACAGTTCATCTTGATCTTCTCTAAGGAGTTGCTGTTTCTTCAAAGCATCTACTGTTTCTTTCCGTCCAAATGGTCCACCATATATACCCAGGGATAGTCTTCCACCACTTTTTTTGTTTGAGCAGGTCTCCAGAGAAATTCCAGCAGGCAAGTAGCTCCACTTTACTCCTGGGCAGGGCCCATGACAGTCCTTTCATACTGAAAAGTAGGTGTTATAGAGCTCTAGCAAACTGACAGTTTAAGAATAAATGGCTACTGCTTTCAGCCTCATTTCCACATAGATAGCACCTTGAACACAATGGCATATTTCTTCTCATCTGATTGTCTTGTGTTGACAAGTATCCCTAGCTGCTAACCATACAAAACAGGCTACTTTAGTTGGTATTCTGGCTTGCCATATTGTTTTCTAACTCCACAGCTGAGTTTGCTGACCCTGGTTGAGCAGTTTGTATGCTGAGTTCACTACAAAAGATCCATTACTATGCCTTGTCCATTTAACCCTATCCTCCTCCGCTGTAGTCCCCTTGTACTGATCAAGAGCATTCAGAACTTCAGTGAATGTAAGCAGTTCCCAGTCATTTAGCTCTCTTCGAAAGTTATAAATCCGTCCCTGTTGGTCCCAACTGTCTTCCACTGTGACTTCAGGATTCAAACTAAAATCCTTCATGCCGGTGAAAAGGTCTTTCAGAGGTCCATGTCCTAGCCAACTTTTGTGCATTAAAATTAGGTAACAGTTTCATTTAAATTATTTTCTGGTGTGTGGCAACTTTTGTGCTGTTTTCCTGCCAACAACTGAAAATGATGCCATATGTCACTTAGAATTACTGGAGATTTGTTAGGTTTAAAATGATTGAGCTCCACTCAGATTTGGGTCCTTACAAACCAAGCTGTTGCTCCTTGTATTTCACCTCCACAATTATTATATATAATCATGATAGGTATTGTAGCAAGTAAACATCAGTTTGCTAGAAATCAGAAAACCAGAGTAGTAATACCTCTGAAATTGCAGAAATTTAAGTAGGAAATTCTTGTTTGGACTTTAATAGGACCTGCGGAAAATACATCATATATACTTGGATGCCTTAAAGGATACTCTCAGTTCTACATCTTCTGAAGTGGAGAGCAAGGTCTCCTATAACTTCAGAAACTGGTAAGCCATGGACAAAGTGGTTCTGCTCTCTGTATTTTAGATAAAATTCAGAATTGTTCTGATGAGAAAATAGCTAGCAACTAATCTGATGAGTTCATATACTGAAACCTAATAGTGCTGTTAGGATACCTTTTTGGAGCACTTGTATTGATTACTCTCTTTTTCACGAAATGCTGAGTAGTCTTGACAACCAAAGTCATATGGAGATATCTCGTGCCAGTTAAGTCATGATACTTGCTTTGTTTAATTTGTACTACCAGAAGGTTGGTTGTTCTTGCATTTAGTAGCTGATGCTATCAAATATTTCAGGACTAAGTTTTTATTTTGCGCGTAATGGTAGCAATGGTTAAATACTTGTTTGACGAATGATTTCCAATTCTTTTGTTAAGTGCTATATAGAATGTTAACACTACCTGAAGGAGTGCTTGTTTCAACCAGCAATCTGATAACAGCGATAAGGTTCATCTGTAGGCTGTTTTACATCTTCCCCGAAATTAATTTTAATTTCCTTTCGTGTTGGCAGATTGAATCGTGTGGTGGCCAGGCGATGACTTTTGGTGGTGATGTTTCAAAAGAAGAAGATGTAGAATTGATGATGAAAACCGTATGCAAACTCCTTTCCTGGTGAAACTAGTTTTATATGCATCTTACTGCAGTTATATCTGGATAATTTCACTTTGTAAGGATCATGCATGCAGGTGGTTGATCGATGGGGAACAGTCGATATCTTAATAAATAATGCAGGTTCACAAAAGTCATACTGTCTTGAGTTAGTTTATTAGAATGACCTCTCAGTAATTGTCTTGTTCTTCTTTCCAGGTATAACACGTGATACGTTGTTGATGAGAATGAAGAAATCTCAGTGGCAGGAAGTTATCGACTTGAATCTTACTGGAGTGTTCCTCTGCACGCAGGTCTATACAGTTGCTGTGTTTTTAATTCGACTTGAACCTGAGTCTTTTTCAAAGAAGACATTTCTTATGAGAGATCTTTTTCCTTGTTGCAGGCTGCCGCTAAAATTATGATGAAGAAGAAAAGGGTAATTTATTTGCGCCTTCCCTATTGCAATTCATGGAAAAATGATATAGTTTGGCAAGGTTAAAGTTTTAGCTAATTGCTGCATAAATTACCAACCCACAGTTTGATTTGTGCCTTTCAGTCAATTTGAAGCTGTATTTATTCATACAAATCATCAAAGCATTCTTTTATACTGTTCCATATACTCCAGAATTTTATCTAGAAGCCTTCTCTAAATTTTTGTAGGGGAGAATAGTCAACATATCCTCTGTTGTTGGTTTAGTTGGCAATGCTGGGCAAGCCAACTATAGTGCAGCAAAAGCAGGAGTGATTGGATTAACCAAAAGTGTCGCAAAAGAATACGCCAGCAGGAATATAACTGTAAGTGCTCCTTAATCCGACTGATTATTTACTCCTGTTAGTATTTTCTCTTAATATAAGCAACCTTGAGAAATTGGAATGTCAACTAGAAAGGAATTAGTTCTTTTCTACAAGGACAAGCTACTGACTATTTAACCACAATCTTTGTTTTTCATCAGGTTAATGCTGTGGCTCCTGGATTCATTGCATCAGATATGACTTCTAAGCTAAGTGTTGACATTGAGAAGAAAATTTTGGCTACCGTTCCCTTAGGTAAGGGCTAATCTCCTTAAGACTACGATTTACAACTGTTTGATGCGAAACTGTCCTGCACATCAAATATGGAAAGATATAGAAATTAACTTCTTAGACAACTGATTAGGTGGCTGTTGTGCGAGTGTTTGGAGATTTTTTGAAATGTTTGCGAAAATTATTCAAACATATTTTTTTTTAATAAGCTCTTGCAAGTTGAGAAACTCAATAAAAGGGTGTTTTTCAACTTGCATTAGGGGTCTACCTTACATCCCTTGGGGTGCGGCCCTTCCCCGGACCCTGCGTGAATGCGGGATGTCTTGTGCACCGGGCTGCCCCCCTTTTTCCATTGTTTATTGTTTAAATAAGAGTAAGTATTATCTCACCGTTTATTTATAGGAATCTGTCAGTAAAACAAACTCTGGAATACTTTAAAACTATGGTGTTTTGTTTGTTGGAAGGCTGGGAAATAGTTGAATAACACTCATGGATCAACATATTCAAATGATCAGATAAGCTTCCGAGTAAAAAGATTGTGTTGTGATGCATAAATCTGCTCGTTTTGGTGTGAGGTTTGGAAGTGTCACTACGAGTATTTTTTTTCTGTATGCAGTAGGAAAGTTAATGATATTTCACTTCTGATTGACTATGATCAGTAAGATCAACAATATCAGTAATCTACTGACAAATTTTGTTGCAATTACAGGAAGATATGGTCAACCAGAAGAAGTTGCTGGATTGGTGGAATTCGTCGCACTCAGTCCTGCAGCCAGCTATATTACTGGACAGGTATTGAAATCATATTTCACTCTATCCTCGCTTTACTAATTTTTTTTTTTCTCGTTGACACAATATAGAGAGCTATTTATAATAGCTTTTATTGTCTTTGCAGGTTCTTACTATTGATGGTGGAATGGTTATGTAGAATTTTTCGGCTTCCCCTTATGTCTCCTTGTCGTCTTGGGTGTGATTGAAAGGTTGATTGATTATGCTATGCTGTAGATATAGGTATCGAGAAGGGTAGACATTATTGGAGCAGACGGCTTCCTTTTTTGTCCATCCTCTTCTTCCTCTTTTTCAAGTTTACGTTTAGCTTGTTAGCTTTTCCCCAACTGGGGGATAAAATTTTGTAAAGAGTTGGCAGGCTTTTCCCATTATTTTTGTCCGACTGTTGCAGAAGCAAAATATGGGTCTTGGATTGGACGTTATACATGTTCCGCACCATTAGTTATCGACTTTATTAACAAAACGTGAAATTTTTTATGGTCATACTCAACAAAGGGAAGAGCGACATTAGCCAATAACATTTTTCTTTTACTTCAAATTAAATATCGCTGCAATCTAGTACTAAACTACGTAAACATGCAACAAAACTGTCTGCCTAGCGCTTGCCACCCCCTAGTACTTTCACTGGACATATCACCTATAAGATGGCTGGCTATATTGGCCAGACCCCACAACCGTGTCTTCTGAAGAAGCATCCAAACTGGGGAAGACACTCGCATCAATTACAGGGAGACCCAAAGTCAATAAAAGCCCATGCTTCTCATTTGTGGATTCCCAACCCTATTTGTTCCAGTTATACCAAAGCACCACGCAAGGATTCAAAAGAAAATCACCCACTCCAACTTGTCGATTGGCAAAAGTATTAAAGGCGACATCAATCAATCTCTCCTTCCTCCGGATCATTCGATACAGCGGGAACGCTATGTGGTTCAGTTTCTTCTTCCTCCTCGTCATCCTTTATATATAATCCTAGTTGCTCCAAAGGATTACTACTTGCCTTAAATTTGAAACTGCCAAGAACATTCTCAGAATGACCAGGACTCGTTTCCTCAATGAAGCTCTCTAACTGCTCATCTGGAGCAGCTTTAAACAATTCCAGATCCTCCAAAAATCGACTGTTCTCATTGATTTCAACAGTCTTCTCCATCTGCGAACATGTGATTTATGAGTTAAACAGTGACAGTAAAAGATGATCCCGATAAACCCACCCCATCTGTCTTTACCTTCTGGAGTGCCTGACGGGCAGCTTCTCTTTCAAGTTCTCGTTTCCTTTTGGCTTCTGCAGCAGCTTCTGCATCGGCTCTTCTACGAGCCTCTTCGGCAGCCTTAGCTTCCGCTTGTAAGCGAGCTTTCTCTGAATAAGCAGATAAAAAAAATAAAGAGGTGGTTTCAGAGATGTCATCGTGGAATTCCGTGCATGCTAACAACAACAAAAACAAACCTTCTCGCCTTCGCCTTTCAAACTCCTCTCTCTCAAGCTTTAGCCTTTCAGGGTCCCGCACTTCACCCTAAAATCGTAAAAACATTCTTTAGCTAAACAATAGGACACCCTGGATGAATGGAACTAAAGAATCTAACTTAACACAGGCAACAGCAAGTAAAGTTTGACAGACCTTTTCAAGGCTCTTCTCCTGAGCTTTTAGTATGATATCCGCAAACCGACCTCTTAACAAAGCTGCGCGGTAAAGCTTCTCAGGAGAGACTTGCCTCTCAGGTTCAGCACTCTCCTCTAAAAGGTTACAGCACAGGATGAGTGAGATGATGCTGCAAAACTAGTACCAGACATTTTCTTCATCTATTACCATTGCTTACCCTCTCGATGATCATCGGGCTCAGCAGAAATGGACTTTTTCTCGGAAGTCAGCAGGTCAGCCAGGGAATCTGTATGACACAAACACAAACACTATCAGCACACATACTGACCAATTATAGCAATCAAAATCTTCCCACTACCCACAGATTTAAAGAAAAAAAAGCAGCTATGACAATCATGATATTTGATTCCACAGGTTGACAACCTCTAGTCTCTGGAAGATCAAGCTCATCTTCCTGCTCAGTCCTCCCCCCTGAAGCCGCTGTTGCCTGCAGAAGAACAAAATGAATTTAGAAGGCATCGGTTATTATAATAATTATCAGATAAGAGAACCACATAAATGATAAAATTAGGCTACAATATTCACACCTTCTGAACAGTTTTAGGAACTGAATCTTTACCAGCATCCGATTCATCACCAGATGAGCTTCCGGAATCTGTACCAGAGAAAGACAAGTGGTAACAGTTTTAGGAAGTAACGATACATAGCGCCTTAAGTTCACAGTAAATATGGTAGTTAAGACAATACTAACGTTCCAATAGTCCAGACTTCATATAAAAGCAAAACCATTCCAGACAAATAAGAACTGCTGAACCTTCTAACATGCACTTTGAAAGGCATCTATGGCTATTCCACCTAACTCTCTGCATTAATACGGAGTGTAAAAAATCTGGGGG
>MCJB01003814.1:22408-90671 GCA_002018475.1 Nicotiana obtusifolia
GGGGGGATTAAGCGAATCTTAGACAAGTACACACATGATATTTTTAATACTTTGGATATATCCTTCCAAATAAGAGAAAAATGAGAAAAAACAAGCAAATGACAGGCATCACAATCTCTATTCAAATATATTTCTGAAACCTATTTGGCAAAAGAACATTAACCAATAGGATTAGAATATGATAGGAGGTATGGTCCAGGCACATACACATTTGAGCATATAACAAAATTTGTTACCATAAGAAGTTCCCACAACAATTCAGAATAGAAGATCTAGAAACAGTTTAGAATCTAAAGGCCATAGCAAATAAAGCATGATTTCGTTTTGAAAGACAAATACACTTCAATTTCAAGCTCTTCAGCCAAAAAATCACACTCACTACTATCTCTTTATACATCTAAATCTGCCAACTTGTGCAACAATAAATTTTGATGACAGAAGACAATCAATTATCAAACTTCTAACTAACACTTTATATTCATAGTAATTGAAAGTTCAAATAGTTACCGCAGATAACTACGTAATACTGCTAATGTGATTCAAAGACCATCAAGACTCATTGTCATTCATATAGCATGCTAAAGAGCTCTAACTTACTTAAACGTCAAACTTTTAGTTATATCTGGTTCAGCCAATTTTATACAACAGGGAGACACCACACCACACTCTCACTCTCACGCCCAAGCTGAAAAAAAGGGAGATGATACCCAAGAGAACATACCATATCAAAGTAATATCAAGTTAAGAATTTCTCATTACCTAGATTACCTAGCTAGCCAGCAGGAAAAATTCAGAAGGAGTTTCTATTACCTAGCCAGAAGAAATACTACATTTTCGCTGGCCTACTGACTTATCATGAGAGCAGCAAGGTGCTTCAGTGTCAAAATGTCAAAGTACTAATGCCAAGTTTTATTTCTTATTCACAAAAAGGTTCGGGAGCATGAAAGAGCAAAGGGGGAGCAGAAAGCTTCTAAGCTTCACATGGGAATGACTCAAGTGGTAGAGGTTCAAAACTGATGAGCCAGATGTTTCTTTAATCAAGAAAAAGAAAAATTGCTGAGCAAGATGTAAAATAAACTTCTTTGTAGAAGTTGATTTCTCAAATAGAAAGAGCAATCCAGTTATTTCTCTCAATGTTTATGTTTATCTTCTTTCTTATTTGTATTACACTTTGACACCTTTCTTAAATTATAATTCAGAATAGTGAAACATCCTACCATAGATATGTCCTTTCTACAAGATCCTGCTACTATAAGCAAAAAGTGATACCTTTTGAGTAAAGCCAATATAAACATGCATTTGATGAGTTACGTTTAACAAAAAATTAACACCCTATTCCGTAGGTCATTCATTTATGCACCAAAAGTTTCTGTCATTGCATCAGTCCATTCTTGAACTCCTCTGATTTCCTTCTGACATTTTACGCCTCCTATTCCCACAATTAGTTTGATCTCGTAAGTTATCACCATATTTACATTAACCATAAAAAACACCTCCATCTTGGATATAAGAATATCCCAGCCAAATTAACCTTCTAATACCCTAGTTACTTCAGAACACAATATATATATATATATATATATATATAGAGAGAGAGAGAGAGAGGGTAAACAAGAACTGAAAGTGATAGGGAGGGAATCCATAACGCATGTAGCCTTTTCCTTGTGAGAAAACTGGAGGATGTAACTTCTAAGAGCTTAACAGTTGTAAAGTCAATCCTACATAGCAGATACAGAGAAATACATATTTGATACATACCATACAGTGGGGAAACATGATCAATAAATGAGAGGAAGGGCATCCACGATCTCAGTACCCTTTTCCTCATGACAAAGAGAAGCGCAGATTTTTAATGGTATAGCAATAGAAACTCATGGTGGCAAAGACAAGAAGTCTGGAAAAAGTTCGAAAGCTTCCAATGTCATATTTTGCTGAAAACGAAAAACAAGCAGGATGCAGTAGACCTCTCCTCGTGCTTAAACTAGAGCATGGTAGCCTCTAACAGTTTGGTTCTTCTGACAAGATCTCTGGAAATAGTTCCGAAACATGTGTAGAAATGTCAAAGAGAGGGAGAACGGAAGCAGTGTACATATGGAGTCAATGGTAGGTTTGATGATGGAGGGAGAACAGGACAGGATCTTTTTTTTTTTTTGGCTGCTACACTACCCTCTCCAGACCCCACTTCTGGATTACCCAGGTTTTTTGTTGTTGTTGCTAGCACAATTCTATGCACAAACACTTCAGACTCTAGGCATCAAGAAATTACTCAAGATATTAGCATTTACAAATTAAGGTGGGAGGCAATTGTAAGAAATACAATGGTTGTAGATTCTATCATCAAACCAAATAGAAAAACAGGGGCATGCGGGTTATAGAAAGAATGAGCAACAATATAAACAAACATCCTCTCTTATTTTTTCCTTTTGATAACCAAGAAATCCCCGACTGCAAGTGGCACACAATTTCAGAACTCAGTGGATAAGGGCCTTCACCTCTACCCTTCTCCACCCCATCCTCTGGTTAACATACGGAAACCAGCTAAAAACATCTAAATGTCAAACCCCTAGATCGACCCATGGATGAAACACTAGTGGAATAAATGAAAAAATTAGTGGATATCAAGTATGTAACACATGCAGGCTTTTCCTGAAAATGCAAAAACAAGTCAAAATAAAGGTCATAGCTGAAGTACTTCTCTTCTCGGGTGTCCCATTATGAGACGAGACAGTGAGCATGTATGAATAAAAGGAACAACTTCTTATTATTTACAATGAACAATTAGTAATAAACATGCAAAAAGGTCACAAGTTAGGAAAACGTTCTTAATAGCACGAACCACAAGATGAAGAGTCAGAATCACTACTCGAACTGCTTGAACTACTGCATTTATTGCTCCTGCGAGCTCTATCCTTCTCAATCTCCACAGGCGGGAAGCTTGAAGCAGGTGGATCATTCCCACCAATATCCACTTCCTCATCTGCCGGATCATTTCCTGTATAAAGAACGAAAACACAAAAAAGGAAAAACGGAAGAAAAAAAGAAAGACCAAAGGATCAGAAACCAGAAACTCTGGCAATCATACTATATCAACTCAAAAGCTCAAATTCTTCACATCTACGGATTAAACTCACCTTTGCATGGTTGCATGGATGAATTGCTGAATCCAGACTCATCGTGAAGCTGCAGAACAACAAAAAATATGACATTATAATTTGCACACAAGGAGGATTTACTACTGTAATGTAGCATATGAAGCAACACATTAGGCATCCACATAACTGTATTTACCTCCATCTCACAGGGTTCACCTTTTGCCTGCTTTTTCTGTTTTTCCAGTAGATACTCATCCAAAAGCTTCCGTAGCTCGTACAAGATATCATCATTCAGTGCATCAAGATCAATCTCGATCTCGTCTTCACTGACTTGACTTCCATTGAAGCTTTTTTCTCTCAAGAAATCAATTATATTTTCAGGTAATTCAGCCAGTAAAGCTTCAATCTCGGCAGTGAGTTTATGCTTATCAGCATCACTCATGAATCGCTTTATGGGCTCTGGTTTAACCTTGTTCTCCAGCGGAGCAACTTTCTTTTTCTTTGAAGGCGGCATTGCTAGAGGAGTATCAGTTTCAGTTTCTAAGATAACACTCGCCTTAGAAGGTAAAGGTTCCTCTTCTATTATAGGAATCTTCTTTTCTAAGGGTTTCCATCTAACCTCGAAAAATTTACTAAGTGCTTGAGCCATGAAATGAACATCATTTCCTGGCGGATTATATGTCATTGCATTTTTAAAAGTGAGCCTCACATCTGCGGCAAACTGCAAAGGGCTCAAATATTCTCCGGAATGTAACTTTGATTTGACGGTCCCTAGGTCCATTGGTTGCTTAATAACAGTGAAATAGTCGGGGATTTTTAACTTTACGACATCAACTGGAGTATTAAAGACCCAACCATGCTGATGTGACATCAGTCGGTTTAGCAGTGTCTCACACTGTTTCATCAACATGACAGTGCTGGTATCTGAAGGGACGGCCTGTTTCATTGGCTTAGGCCGCTTAGCTCCTGATCCTTTAGCAAGAGGTCCATTTCTTCCCAGCGCAGCCTTTTTCTTCCCAGGAGGCACCACTGCTTCAGTCAGATACCTCTGAGATATCTCCGATCCTGACCTCCTCTGCCCATCGATGCAATTCTGAATATCGCTAGCAGGTGAATGAACAGAAATATTAGAGCCGACTGAAGCAATTTTCTTCTGCAGTGCCCTGATTTGTTCAAGTTCATTCCTCAACCTAATTCCCAAGCCTCTTCTCTCAGAACGTGACATCTTGGACAGCGACATAACTTGAATAGGTACACCAAATCGATCATAACCATCAGCATTCAAACAAAAGGATTTCCTTTTAGGTGCACAAGAGTCTTCCGAAGCAGTCCTTTCAGTATCAACCCGTCCTGAGCTCCCAAAACCCTCCGATTCAGCCATTGTCTCAACAGCATTGCAAAAATCTGGCACAATCCCAGACGCATAACCTTTAAAAACCTTGCGAGATTTTCCCATCATATCACCTGAATCCTTTTTAAACTTCTTGGATTCTCTCTGCCCAATGTAATCTATTGGAACAATAGGTGCCATGTGGATAACCCTCCAAGTCTGCACATATCAACTATTTCTTCTCAACATTTTGATCCCCTCAAATTAAACACAAACACGCCAACTCGACAATTATGTAAGATATCAATAGCATTGGCATATGACAACTTTCACCATTTCGCGCAATGCAGAGTTCAATTAATTCGTCGTTTTCCCCTTTGTTCGAGATCCAGGTTTAAGACTTGCCTTGTGATAG
The DNA here is from genome assembly GCA_002018475.1 of Nicotiana obtusifolia. Taxonomy (NCBI): domain Eukaryota; kingdom Viridiplantae; phylum Streptophyta; class Magnoliopsida; order Solanales; family Solanaceae; genus Nicotiana; species Nicotiana obtusifolia. The sequence continues at coordinate 27,246 of MCJB01003814.1, forward strand.
CTCAGAATATATTCACATTCATTTCCTGTATAGTAACTCAATAACAGAATTCTGATTTATTCTGGGTTATGAATTTAACGAATTGGGAATAAATAAAAGAATAACAGATTTAGAAAAACCCTAACCTCAAATCAAATTCCCTTCATTCAGAGACAAGCCCTAAAGAAAAAGATCCTAACTTTTAATTAAAGCCCTAATTTTTTTAAACTAAAAGGATAAATTAAGACAACCCAAGAAGAATCCAATTGAAAACCTGGATCTCCACAGATAAAGGCCTGGGATCTTATCGGTTCGGGCCAGACCCACCAACCCTAATCAAGGACCAAACCCTAGAAGGTAAAACCCTTCTATGCTTACGCTTGTGAGTTGCGAAATAAATATATAAAGGCACAAGATTTGGAAAAGAGGAAAAGCTAAAGCTAGAGAGAGAAATAGAGAGATGAAATGAAATATATAAAGAGAGAGAGAGAGAGAGAGAGAGAGTACTTACGAGATTGTCTTGTTGGGTCTCTTGATACCACCCCTCTACTTAAAGGTAGTAATTTGCAGCCCAGCCCGCCGCTAGTTAACTAATCTAAACCGTCTGTTTTTCCTCTTTATTTGATCGGACGGTTTCCTTAATTTTCTGTACAGACCGTCAGATTCAGACTCGCGGCTATGATTGTTATTGGCCACTCTTTTCAGATCTGTCAAATTGTTTTTCCAGTTGGGTTAATATTACGCGGCAATCATTCATTAAGAAGTATATGTAATGCGCGCCGAAGGAAAATGTGTTACACTTGTAATAGCATTTTTTTGGTTATTAAGGATCAATATACTTAAGCCAAACCAAAATTAAATTTTCGAATTTAATTTTATATATTTTGGTTTTCGGTTTGGACTTTCGAATATCAAATCTGAAACTTGTATATCTTATATTTAGCTCAACACATTGGACAATAGTCCATATACCTTGTATTAAGTCTAATACCCTGCAACTTTTTAGATTTTATTTACGTCCATAATACTTTTTAGTTACACATATTTTTACTATGTTTGGACATGTTAATTCTCAAGCCCTTATCTGTTGCTTGGGATTTCTCTAATAATTATTTCATTATTTGCATGAATACTTATTTGAATGATTGTAGTGAAATGTATTATTTAGGAAATCTGACATTAATATTTAATTTAGATGTTAACTTTTGTAAGAAGAAGAAGCAGCAGCAGCTCAACTTATATGCCTAAAATTGAAAACTCAGAATAACAAAATGATTAATTCGAAATTGAACTTGAAAAAAATAATTATTCCAAGCTTTTTTGGATTAGATTTGAAATTTTATAACTTCGAAAATCCAATACAACGTTTTCATATCTAATCTGAATTACCATAATGCCCGTCCCTAGTAATAAATTTTAAATTTGTGACTTTAAATATATAATAATATTTATATTGTCATAAAAATTTTCATTAAGGATAGAATGAAAATATGAAATTATTCTTTTCTGATAAATGGACCTTGGGCCTAACTCAACCCCAAAAACTAGCTTATGAGATGAGGATTGCCCAAGACCATATAAGGAGACCAAAGACCTAAAATCACACTGACGTAGGACAACTCAACATACCCCCTCACGCCAGTCCTGCACTCTGGAGCGTGGACAACATAAATGGGGGCCCAACATTGGTAACAATAATTGGGATGGGCCTGGCTCTGATACCATGACAAATGGACCTTGGGCCTAACTCAACCCCAAAAGCTTCCAGATAAATCGCTCCACCAACTAAGAACGGCCATGCACCCCCAGGAGTGGAGCCTGCGGCTTAATTTGACTCAACACGGAAAAACTTACCAGGTCCGGATATAGTAAGGATTGACATACTGAGAGCTCTTTCTTGATTCTATGGGTGGTGGTACATGGCCGTTCTTAGTTGGTGGAGCGATTTATGTTGAGTTGTCTCACATCAGTGGGATTTGAGGTCTTTGGTCTCCTTATATGGTCTTGGGTAATCCTCATCTCATAAGCTAGCTTTTGGGATTGAGTTGGGCCCAAGGTCCATTTATCATGGTATCAAAGCCAGGCCCATCCCAATTATTGTTACCGATGTTGGGCTCCCATTTATGTTGTCCACGCTCCAGAGTGCAGGCCTGGGCGTGAGGGGGTGTGTTGAGTTGTCCCACATCGGTGGGATTTGAGGTCTTTGGTCTCCTTATATGGTCTTGGACAATCCTCATCTCATAAGCTAGCTTTTGGAATTGAGTTAGGCCCAAGGTCCATTTATCATTTTCAAATTTGAAAATATATTATTCTTTTTAAAATACATAAATAAATATAGTATAACATAAATGGAAACACAAGAAATGGATGAAACTATGAAAAATATGAAATTAATTTATTCAAAACGAAAAATACATATTTTTAAGAAATGGATGAAACTCGCGAGTTTACAATTGATTTTTTGTCAGCGAGTTGTTGCCACTTCATGCTTGAGAAGAGGGGGTTGGCCGTTGGCGTGTATGTGAACGCCGTACAATTTCAGGGGCTGGTAGATATTTGACCATTTACCGTAGGGGTGGGCATCGGTCGGTTCGGTTCGGTTTTGTATAATTTCGGTTTGGTTTATTCGGTTTTCGGTTTTTAATTTTAATAACCAAACCAAACCAAAGTTTTTACGGTTCGGTGCGATTTTTTCAAAGTTCGGTTCGATTTTTTTCGGTTATAAACGGTTCAAAATTTTTATATCCGATGTAGACTCAATATATAACACGACATTAAATGACTCCTGAACTGCTGAACAAACTCTGACCGTGTAATGTGTATCATTCTCAAATTGTCAATTCTGCTGAACAATATGTATATCATTCTCAAAGCCTTTAAGGCTTACTGCTTTAATACATGAGAATATGTATATCCAGGACGGTAAACAAGAATGATAATAAAATTACTGAAATTTAATACTAGTACATAACAATTGACAGAGATGGAAAATTGGAAACACAGCCTTTAAGGCTTACTGCTTTAATACATGAGAATATGTATACCCAGGACGGTAAACAAGGATGATAATAAAATTACTGAAATTTAATACTAGTACATAACAATTGACAGAGATGAAAAATTGGAAACACCGAAACAGTAGCCATACATAAACTGCTGATAAAGGCTTAAAGCAGTAACATTGTAACAAAAAATTCTCTATGAAATATGAACCAGCAAAATACACAACAGCAATAGTGCAATACAGCATAACAGAAACTGTTCAGTAACAAAATATTCTTTATGAACCAGCAAATACACAACAGAGCAGTGAGGAGTCGGACAACCTCAACCTGGTATCTCAGGTGAAGCTGCAATATACAGACAAGAAGCTCTTAGCCTACTGTGAGCAGATGTAAAATGGAAAGAAAAACGATATCACAAATGCCCCTACATTAAAAAAATCACCCAGTGGAACTCCATGAAGAGTCATGACTTCCTCTACGAGGCTCGTACGGATTTATACCCAAACTTTAGCTTAATAATAATCAAATATATTTTGAGTGCTTTCCAAAAAAGTAAAACATTACTGTATTACTGACTTACTGACCTACTGTTGGAGACTGAGTGAGGGAGGTCTGAGGAGACGGAGGAGGAGACGGAGTCTTCCTTTTGCCTTTTCAGATGATGGTTCACACTTCACAAGCAGAGGAGACGGAGTCTTCCTTTTGCCTTTTCAGATGATGGTTCACAAGCAGAGCCCTGCAGAGGAGACGGAGTCGGAGGGCGGAGACAGAGGAGGCGAGGAGCGGAGGAGGAGACGGACTGACGGAGGAGGCGAGGAGGAGACGGACTGACGGAGTAACTGAGGATTAGGGATTTAGGGTTTTCTTTTGGTTGAGAAATGGATTGGAAAATGACTGGTGGTCTGGTCCAGAGTAAATTTTAGGGGGTGGCGTGGGCTGGGCTAGTGGGCTTCACTCTTCAGATTAAATTAAATTAAGTGTGGGCAACTGGGCCGGTGTTAGACTGTTAGTCAGTGAAGTGTTACAAAAATTTTGGTTTTTCGGTTTAACTGAAAAACCGAAACCTTAAAACCGAAAACCGAACCGAAAACCGAAATTTTAAAAATTAAAAATCGAAAACCGACCGAAAAACCGAAAAATCGAAACCGAAAAAACTGAAATTTTCGGTTCGGTCGGTTTTTTCGGTTCGGTCGGTATTATGCCCACCCCTAATTTACCGCCATTTGACGCCGCAAGTGGGTCCAATGTAAGTAGCCACGTGCGCCAATCTTTACTAAAACCCACTTATTGTTGGGTTTCAACAGTTTGTGAATTCGGCCGCAACATTTGTCTTGGACCTTTTATGTTCAAATTAAGGTTTTGTTCAATTGAGGAAAAGTACATTATGGGCCGGGCCTCGAATGTTTCTATTCGTGTAGACAAACGTTTTCCGGACCAAATCAATGAACGAATTAGTGATGTAGTTTCTTGTGCGTATAAAGCGTAAACTATTTACTCGTAAAACGATATAGTTAACTAAATTAGATTAAAAATAAGACTTAGCTTTGAAATAAAAGGGAATGGCAGGCCTGGCTCCAGGAGCGATGCTTCCGAGAATAGAAATAAGAGCAATATAAAACAGAAAGTAAAGTTGTATTATATAGCTTGAGAATAGAACGTAGCATAAGTTTTGCCAAAGATTTCATCCCTCTACAATGGTTGTTGAAACTACTATTTAAAGATATACTGAGAAAATAAGATCCTAAGATCAAGCCCCTCTTAAATGTCAATAAACGGGGCCATTGATGAATATGTAATGACATGCCATGAATGCAAAAATTCTCTGCAACGGCTGCCTATTTAATACTAGGGAATATTCTTCATTAAATGTCATTTGGTGACAAACATTCAACCCGCTCATGTTGACTATGCTCCTTTCGGGACCTATCCGATGACCTGGTGGAGAAGGTTACCTTCACCAAGAAAGGTTTTACGTATGTCTATACGTACCCCTTCACTTTGGGCCCATTTTCTTTGAGTGGGGGACTTAACCCCATGATCTTGGAGTTATGCCACCGGTATCAAGTTTGCTTGGCACAAGTAGGCTCTTCTGTGTGGCAAATGGTGGCTTTTCTGCGCCGGCGGTGCACGGAGACGGGAAAAACCATAACCCTGGCACACATGATGAATATCTACTCCCCAAAATCTTTCGCGGGGGAGTAATAAATTTCAGTAAATGTGGCCACCACGCCTTACTTACCAGCATGGACGATGATAATGATTGTGGATGGATGGACAGATTTTTCATCATTGCCACCAGGGATATTATCTCGGCCATAACTTTATTTTTTCCCGAATCATGGAGTCGTTCACGTAAATTTGTAATCTACTCATCTCTTTCTCCGTAAAAAGATTGTTCCCTACCATTACTGACCCTTTTGTTTACGTTATTTCAGCTACTCGGTGAACACCACCAAGGGTTGATGGCCTGGACCCATGGGTTCAGAAGATTCTGGATATTACTGCACCAAAAACCCATCGCTAGAGGAGATGGCCCCCAAATACGGGTAGAAGGCCAAGAACCACGGTAGACTGACTCCTTCTACCTTCCGCCTTTGTGTGTACATAATAAAAATTACTAACCATATCCTTTTGTTTGATTCAGGGCTCCCGTGGTCTGTTACTTGCCCTAAAGTTGAGGTTTTGGCCGATCCTGTGGAGGCTGTGAGATTGTTGCAAGATGCTCTTACTCGGAGCGGTGCCCTCGGGACTACTTCCGATGGGAGTACTTCCTTTAAAAGTCCCCATCCAGAGAACAAGCGACCAAAAAGGCGATACTCTTCCTCAGTTGGGGATAAAAATAAGAAAATAAAAAAGGCCACACCTGAGCCAGTCGTGACCGCAGTGGTCATTGAAGATGACGGAGAAGCTAGTGATAAAGAGGCTTCCCTTCAAAGGAGACAACGACCTTCATCAGCTCAACCGATTTTTTCTGCTTGTCTCTGTTTTCACGTGTCACACTGTCATTCGATTACAGATTGTCCCCTAGCTTTACGGCGGCATATCTTTGTGTCACCAAGAAGTTGGTGAAGATCCCTTTCTTGGCGGAAAATCTTCTTAAAACCTTCTGACAATCTCTGATGCTTGACAAGGAGCACGTCTTCTCGCATTTAATACCCCGAATACATGTTGCCCCATGATTCAGCAATATTTTTGCCGGTTCTCGAGGCAATCATGACCACGATTTTAGCCGTCTATATCTTTACTTATACTCGTCATTTTACCTCTTTCACTTCTAAAATTTCATAAGTTCTTTTATCCTCTTTGCACTTAACCTCCTTCTACTTTCATCTCTTTCCGATTTTCTTTAAGAAACTCTATCATCTTCTTACTATTATGGATTCTTTTACTGAATCTTTTAAGAACTCTGGTCTTCTCTTCGGTGGAGGCCCGGAGAGAAGTAAAGATAAAGAGGTTGATGTTGATGCTGATCCTCCTACGGTAAGCACCATCATACCCAAACACTTGAGCACCGTTAATGACTTCCAAGAGAAGCTCCCTTCTACAAATCCTCGAACTTGGGCTGTTAGCAGGGATCCTTCTTCTATTCGCCCTTCTAGTATTCCTACTGTGAAGGAGGACTGTAACTGCCCAGCCCTAAACATTATTGCTCCTGACCTGGTGGAGAAGGTTACCTTCACCAAGAAAGGTTTTACGTATGTCTATACGTACCCCTTCACCTTGGGCCCATTTTCTTTGAGTGGGGGACTTGACCCCATGATCGTGGAGTTATGCCACTGGTACCAAGATTACTTGGCACAAGTAGGCTCTTCTGTGTGGCAAACGGTGGCTTGTCTGCGCCGGCTGTGCACGAAGACGGGAAAAACCCTAACCCTGGCACATATGATGAATCTCTTTCCCAAAAATCTTTCGCGGGGGAGTAATAATTACAGTAAATGTGGCCACCACACCTTACTTACCAGCATGGACGATGATAATAACTGTGGATGGATGGAGAGATTTTTCATCATTGCCACCAAGGATATCATCCCGGCCATAACTTCATTTTTTCCCGAATCATGGAGTCGTTCACGTAAATTTGTAATCTACTCATCTCTTTCTCCGTAAAAAGACTGTTCCCTACCATTACTGACCATTTTGTTTACGTTATTTCAGCTACTCGGTGAACACCACCAAGGGTTGACGGCCTGGACCAATGGGTTCAGAAGATTCTGGATATTACTGCACCAAAAACCCGTCGCTGTAGGAGATGGCCCCCAAATATGGGTAGAAGGCCAAGAACCATGGTAGATTGAGTCCGTCTACCTTCCGCCTCTGTGTGTACATAATAAAAATTACTAACCATATCCTTTTGTTTGATTCAGGGCTCCCGTGGTCTGTTACTTGCCCTAAAGTTGAGGTTTTGGCCGATCCTGTGGAGGCTGTGAGATTGTTGTAAGATGCTCTTAATCGGAGCGGTGCCCTCGAGACTACTTCCGATGGGAGTACTTCCTTTAGAAGTCCCCATCCAGAGAACAATCGACCAAAAAGGCGATACTCTTCCTCAGTTGGGGATAAAAATAAGAAAATAAAGAAGGCCACACCTGAGCCAGTCGTGACCGCAGTGGTCATTGAAGATGATGGGGAAGCTAGTGACAAAGAGGCTTCCCTTCAAAGGAGATAACGACCTTCATCAGCTCAACCGGTTGTCCTATCCCCATTGTTGTTCTCGGTCCAAAGAGTTCGGGATCCGGGCCTTTTCCGCCTTCAGTTAATGAGCAACCGATGATCAGCATTGCCCCTGTTGCAGCTGCTTCTCAACCTACAATACCAACGACTTCACGCCCCTCTACGCCAGCTGCTCCTACGCCACCAACATCCGTTGCATACTCTTCGCCGGCCGCAAATGCCCGAGAGGAGGGTGTTTCTCCTCCCCAGTCCCCCGACCACGGGAATTTGGGGCACAATTACTCACCCCCTTTTCCAGATCCCCGAGGAAGGAGGAGTGTCACTCTCTCGGTTTCGAAGGGGTGTTATCTGCTATCCAAACCGTTGGAGCTTGCCAACTATCTGAAGTAGTTGGCTTAAGATAAAGATTAAAAAGAAGGTGCACTCCCTTTCTGGGGAGTGCATGTTGAACAACGCCATGCACAATGCGGCATCGGCACCGTACTTGTTCTCTTACTGCTTGTTCTTTGTTTATCTGTTATAATAGGTTTTCTGACTTTGATATATGTTTTGAGAGCTAGCTTCTTTACGTCCGAGGGCCTTCAGAGATTGATCCTTGATAAAGAAGGACTTATGTTCGAGTGGAATCAGTTGTTGGTTGAGAGAGACCAACATACTACTCGTCTCCCAGTGCTGGAGGCAAAGGTTGCTGAGGCGAGTGAGCTTGAGGCCTGGTTGCAGCTAAGAGAGCAGGAAGTAATGGCTCTTAGCCAAGAAGCCACTCAGCTAAATGTACAGTTTCAAGAAGCTAAGGCTAAGTGGGCTGAGGTTCAAGATGCTATGATGGCTGCTGCTGAGCGCGAGCTCGTCTCCATTGAACGAGTGAATAATTTGGAAATATCCTTGAACTCCAAAGCCGAAGAGGTTGCTACTATCGAGGAGAAGCGGGCTTGGATAGAAGAGAGGTTTAAGAAGATCATGGAGCAAAACCGAGTTCACATATCTACAATCTGTGATCTTGATCTTAGCCTTGGCGCCACAAGGTCCGAGCGGGATGGTCTCTAGGCCGAGGTTGACCAGTTTAAGTTAAAACTCCAGTTCCGAGAAGATTCCCTTGTGTTTAAAACGACTTACGTTATGTATCATATGAGAAGAAAAACCTTGGAGGAGGCCAAAGCAGGCATCATTGATATTGATGATGCAATTGCCAAGCTTGAGCACTAGAGTTAACTCCTCGAGAACGTCTCCCCGATAAGCTTGATGCAACTGACTCTTCGAGTACCGGTTCTGAGTATTCAGGAATCGAGGAGTAACTTGAAGGGAATGATGATAAAGGCTAAGATCTTGCATTAGCGGTAGATCCGCCCACTTCTTTGAGGGAGGGGGGAGGAGTAGATGCCTCTCTCCCCTCGAGTTTCGGTGGCGATGAAGTTTAGATGTTTCCTCTTTTATTTATTATTTTCCTTTGTTATTTTATACTTATGACGGTTGGCATGTTGATAAATAAAGAAGACTTTTTTTTAAGTATCGCGCAAAGTTTATTCTTTTTGCGTCGAATTAGATAAGGCTTCGGGTGTATCTTCGTTCGATAGCTTTTGGGTTCCAGTCATAAAATCTTCCAGAACAAATCCTTTACTATGAGGGTTTCATAAGAGAGGGCCCTCTTATGTTTGTGTTGCTCTTGAAGAGGACGTCTCATGTTCATTCCGGCACAAGCATTTGAAGTTTTCTGTTAACCTTCAAATGATAAAATTAACTCATCATTTGGACAAGAAACAAGATAAAAATAAAAGGACTTTATTTTATTCCTTCCATCTTCAAAAGTACATAAGCATTCGTTCGCTGAAAAAAGAAATTGCCAATACATGTGGATAACTTGTACAACTTGTTCCTACGGGGATGGCCGTGCAGTCCCCTATCCTGATGAGACATTATTATTTCCGGTCTCGTAGTCCCGATTTTTGTGGCAATCATGTTGCCGTATCCAATACTATTTCCCCCTAGTGTTTGAATGCGAAGTATGCGAATTGGAACACTAGAAGTCTTGCTCCGCTAAGTAAAGCACTTATCAACAGTTGAATAGCCTTTGGTTCGATGGCAAGCTTTACTTCCCATTAGGAAATTTCCATCGAGCCAAAGACTATTTAACCACCCCGTAGTGGATTATTGTTTCAATGCCTTGTCATTTAAAGGTCTTAACTTTGCCGATGACGCTTCCTTCGTAGTATGCTTTCCGTTGTTGCCTCGTTAGAAACCTTGCCAGAAAAATATGATTGGGACAAAAACTGGTCGAAGGGAAAAACAGTGCAGCACATACTTTCAGTATAGGCAGGATCCATCAGCAATGATACCTTTTGATATGAGTCACATTCCAGTTGCTACGCAATTTGACTCCAGCTTGTATGATCCTTTACTGGTAACAGCTGAAACTAGATAGGGGCCTTCCCACATCGGCCCCTACTTCCCACCGTTGATTTCTCAAGTGTTCCAAGTCACTTTCCTTAAAACTAAGGCTCCTACTTTAAAGTAGCGAGATTTGCTCTCCGGTTATAGGATCTTTCCATCCTTTGTTTCTAAGCCACCATTCTCACGTGTACCAAGTTCCTGCGTTCATCGAGCAGTTCCAGCTTTACCAGCAATGCCTTATTATTTCCTTCTTCATCTATTCGGAAGAACCATAAGGTTATTTCTCCTACTTCCACCGGGATCAGAGCTTCCGCGGCCGTATACGAGAAGGAAAGGTGTCTCTCTCGTGCTTGATTTTGCCGTTGTCCGGTACGCCTGTAGCACGCCTAGTAACTTTTCAGGCCACTTGCCTTTAGCCGCTTCTAACCTCTTTTTGAGGTTTTGAATAATCACCTTATTGGTCAATTCTGCCTGCCCATTAGTGCTTGGATGGTATGGTGAGGATGTAATCCTTTTGATTTTCAGGTCATCAAGAAAATTTGTAACTTTGGAGCCTATGAACTGTGGTCCATTATCACGGGCAATCTCCTTCAGAATTTCGAACCGGCAAATTATGTTTTCCATAGGAAGTCGACCACTTCACACTCACCTATATTTTGGTAAGGACCTTCTTCGACCCATTTAATAAAGTAATCTGGTAAAATTAAAAGGAATCTTACCTTTCCGAGACCCGGCGGCAGCGGCCCAACTATATCCATTCCCTATTTCATGAACAGTCATGGGGATAGTACGGAATGCAAGAGTTCTGCCGGTTGGCGTACCAATTATGCATGGCAGTGACATTTGTTGCATTTCTAGACGAACGCCTTTGCATCCTATTCCATACGGGGCTAGTAGTATCCTGCCCTCACCAGCTTTAGCACTGTGCCGGAATGGTTCCTGCAAATTCCTTCATGGACCTCTCTCATTACGTAGTCCGCCTCCGAGGCTCCTAAACATTGGGCTAATGGGGATTGGAAAGATTTTCTATATAATTGTCCACCCAAGAGGCTATAGCGAGCAGCTTTGGTGCGTAGTGTCCGGGATGCCTTAGGATCTTCAGGCAACTCCATGCCGAAGATAATCGATGAACTCATTCCTCCAATCCCAGACTAGGTTGGTTGCATTTACTCCACAATAGCCGTCCACATCCAGCACCGAATGCATAAGTTGAACGACAGTACCGAATTCTGATCCTTTAATCTCCAAGGACGACCTCGAACTGGCCAATGCCTCTGCTTCGACTTTCTCTTCTCTTGGGATAAGTGTGATCGACCATTCCCTGAATAGTGCAAGCAAAGTTTGAACTTTAATCACATATAGTTGCATGCGTTCCTCCTTTGTGTCGAAAATCCTATATACTTGGTTTACTACCAGCTGGGAATCACATTTGATCTCTATGACCTCGGAGTGAAGTCCCCGGGCCAGTTCGAGTCCTGCAATTAAAGCCTCATACTCGGCTCAACAGTTTTAATGACCTGCCTCAAGGTTTCCCCCGAAGGCGTGATTAGGACAATCCCGAGCCCGGACCCTTTCACATTAGAAGCTCTGTATGTGAACAAGGTCTAAACTCTTGATGTCATTTCCGATACTACCTCCACTTCTTTAGTAGCCAAAGGTAATAACCCATGACTGAAATAGGCCAAAAAGTCAGCCAAAACTTGTGATTTGATTGCAGTCCTAGGCTTGTACTCAATATCAAATTTACTAATATCAATTGCCCATTTGGCCAACCGACCTGACAACTCAGGTTTGTGAAGAACATTGTGCAAGGCAAAGGTTGTCAAAACGACTATCAGATGGCACGGAAAATAGGGTCTAAGCTTTTGAGAGGCGACTATGAGAGCTAAGGATAACTTTTCAAGGTGCGGATAACGAGTCTGCACTCCCGACAAAATTTTACTAACGTACTAGACAAGAAATTGCTTACCTTCATCCTTTCAGACTAGAATGGCACTTACCGCTACTTCCGAGACCGCCAAGTATATTAGCAGTTGTTCACCTTCTCCAGGTTTTGATACTTGATAAATAACGTTTCAGGTCCTTTATGGCCCGCTGACATTCTGGAGTCCATTCAAAATTGTTCTTCTTCTTCAGAAGTGAGAAGAAGTGATGACATTTTTCCGAGGATCGTGAGATAAACCTGCTTAGAGCGGCCAATCTTTCGATTAGCCTTTGGAGTTCTTTTGCTTGTCAGCTAGTCTTGGATATCCTCGATGGATTTGATCTCATCGGAATTTACCTCGATCCCCCTTTGTGGAATCAAGAAACCTAAGCACTTACAGGAGCCAACCTCGAACATGCATTTTTCCGGGTTGAGCTGTATGTTGTGCTTCATCAGGATATCACAGGTTTCCTTGAGGTGTTTCAAATGATCATCTACATTCAAATATTTTACCAACATGTCATCTATGTAGACTTCCATTATTTTACATATTTGTTTCTCGAACATCTTGTTCACGAGCCTCTGATAAGTGGCTCTAGCGTTTTTAAGCCCGAAGAGCATCACATTATAACAATATGTGCCAAAGTTCGTTATGAACGAAGTTTTTTCCTGATCCTCTAGCCTCATCTTAATTTAAATGTACCTGGAAGAGGCATCGAGGAAACTCATTAACTCGTGCCCGGCCATTGCATCAAGCATTTGATCAATGTTTGGTAGTGGGAACGAGTCTTTAGGGCACGCCTTATTCAAATCTTTATAATCTACGTGTATTCGAAACTTGTTATTCTTTTTCGGAACTACAACTAAATTAGCTAGCCATTCGAGATACTTTACCTCCCAGATAGAACCGATGTCAAGATCGAGTTACCTCTTTCTTAACAAACTTATTTCTGACCTCGGCTATCAGGCGTTTCTTTTGCCTACCGGAGGGACGCTTGGGTCCAGGCTTAGCTTATGCACGACCAACTCTAGTGGGATACCTGTTATAACTGAGTGCAACCATATGAAACAATCAACGTTAGTTTTATTGAAATTAATAAATCCTGACATGAGCTCGGGATTGAGTCCTGTTCCCAAGTGAAATTTTTTCTCCAAGAATTCCTCAAACAAAGCCACTTGTTCGAGTTCATCTGCCGTGGATTTGGTCGCGTCTGTCTCTTCCGGTACCTAAAAGTATCTCGGCACCGATGGGATTTTGATAACTCATCGACTTTATCATCTTCACTCGACTCGGGAGTAGGCGTCGGTTCATGTAATAGCTATTTGCTGGGTTCCTTCCCTTTACTGATGGAAATTGACACTGCGTTCATTTCTCTTGCTGCCAGTTGATCTCCTCTTATTTGCTTGATTCCCTCTGGGGTCGAGAATTTCAGCAGTTTGTTATATGTTGATGGTACGACCTTCATCTCGTGTAACCATGGTCTACCGAGAATTATGTTATAGATCATGTCACCGTCCATCACTTCAAATAAGGTGGTCTTCGTAACCCCTTCATCGTTCGTGGGCAGCAGGATCTCTCTTCGGGTTGTTGCACTTGCCAGGTTGAACCCGGCGAGGAGCTTTATTGCCGAAATAGTATTTCCAGTTAATTTGGCTTGTTCCAGCACTCTCCATTGAATGATATTGGCAGAACTTTCTGGGTCAACCAAAACACGTTTAATCTTGAAATATAGAATATTAAGAGAAATTACCGGTGCGTCATTATGCAACAGAAGAAGTCCATCGATGTCTTCCTCCGTGAAGGTAATGATGTCTTCGACAACTTCCCGAAGTCTCTTTTTGTAGGTCATCGATAATTTTGTCTTCTTGGCCGCCGAGAAGGTTACACCATTGATTTCATTCCCTTCGAAAATCATGTTGATAGTCAACTGAGGAGTGTCTTCTCCTATCTTCGAGGATTCCGTGTTATCTCGACGACGACTATAATTATTCTTGGCTCGGTCGCTCAAGAATTCCCTGAGATTGTCGTTCTTCAAAAGCATTGCGACCTCTTCGCGCAAATGCCGGTAGTCCTTAGTTCTATGGTCATGAGTCCGATAATACTCGCACCATAAGTTAGGATCCCTGCAGATGGGATCAGATCTGATTGGCCTAGGGAATTGCGCTTCTTTGATGTTTCTCATTGCTGATACCATCTCTACTACGCTGATGTTGAAATTATAATATGATAGCCTGGGATATGTGGAATCCCGGGTCCTTGATACCTCTTTTTCTTGTAGCGATATGTAGCTCCGACCACGGTCAGTTCTTCTATCGGGAGCGAACCTATCTGAGGACCGAAACCCTTTGTTGTCGCGTCCCTCGGCTCTCACGTAAGGTAAGAACGAACTTTAGAAGATCACAGGTCTGCATCAAAGTCACCCTTGAACTTGTCTTGGTTCTGGTCTCATTCCTGACCCTTGGTTGATGTCGGGAACCCGAGCTGATCATCTTCTATCCTTGCGGTTATTGACATCCGTCCATATGGCCGCTTGGAACTCGAGCCGGTTTTCCTTCAACTTTGGGGAGGCATCGAGCTCATCGAGTTCAAATCTAGTGAATGCCTCAGCTGCCCATTCATATAGTACGGCCGGTAGCAGCATCCTCTCTTTCTGGAATCTAATAGCGAACTACCGCAACAATTCAGACTCACCTTGTGCGATCCTGAATATGTCCGCCTTCCAGGCTTGTACCTTTCTATTCTTGGTATTGGCCTTTATGAATAAATTTGCGAGCATTTCAAAAGAGTCAATTGGATGCTCGGATAAAAGCAAATACCATGTCAAGGCCCCTTTCGTGAGAGTTTCTCCGAATTTTTTCAGTAGAACCGACTCAATCTCATGTTGAGCCAAGTCGTTTCCTTTCACCGCCGTTGTATAAGTTGTGATGTGCTCCTAAGGATCTGAAGTCTCATCGTACTTTGGTATGTCTGGTATCTTGAACCATTTCGGAATCAATTATGGTGTCGCGCTCGGCTTAAACGGTAACTGGGTGTACTTCTTCAAATTTGGGCCCTTCAAAACTGGTGGTGTGCACGGAATGTGGTCCATTCGGGCGTGAAACTCCTTCCCGTTCCGATCCATCCGCTCGTTCATCTCTCTCATGAATCTCATGAATTCGGTTTTGAAAGGTTCATTATCGTTGTCATTACTGGACAAGCTACCTGTTCCCCCAGCTCTGTCGAAACCGACCTTACCCCTCGGAGTGTTGTTATCAACTCGTTGAGCCATTTGATTTGCAAAAGCACGGGGATGAATTGGGCCTCTTCCGTTTGCGTTGTTGGAAGCACTTGATAATGCTTGCTTCAATTCCGTCATGACCTAGTCCTGCCTCGAGAGATGGCCCATGATGGCTTTTTGTTGCTCTCTCAAGATCCTTATTGTTTCCCTAACGTGTTCATCCTCCGCATCATCGGGAGTTGTTTCTCGCACATGTTGAGGATATTATCCGCCATGGACCGGAGTTTCCATGTCCCTCTTGTTACGGGTGTCACTGATTGAATCCTCATATTGAGGCAGATTTTCATGCGTCCAACGTTGTGTGCGATATTGACATCGTTAGCTGCCATTTTCGATTTTTGCTATAACACAAAGAATCAAACGAGTTAATAGATGCAAGGATCAACTCAATTACGCAACTGTCTAAGCCCCACGGTGGGCGCCAAACTGTTACTCGTAAAACTGTACAGTTGAATTTGTTACGTGATTTATAAACAAGTGAACTGATTTGATTCAAAATAATAAATAAATTAGATTAAAAATAAGACTTAGCGTTTAAATCAAAGAGAATGATAGGCCTGGCTCCCGAACCGACGCTTCCGAGGACAGAAATAAGAGCAACATAAACAAAAAGTAAAGTTATATTATTTAGCTTGAGAATAGAATGTAGCATACGTTTTGTCAGAGATTTCGTCCCTCTACAAATAGTTGTTGAAATTGCTATTTATAGCTATACCTAGGAAACAAGATCCTAGGATCAAGCCCATCTTAAATGTCAATAAAGGGGGACCATTGATGAATATGTAATGGCAGACCATGAATGCCAAAATTCTCTGCAATCGCTTCCTATTTAATACTAGGGAATATTCTTCATTAAATGTCATCTGGTGACAAACATTCGACCCGCTCACGTTGATTATGCTCCCTTCGGGGCCTTTCCAATGTCAACTGCAGCTGTTGTTCCCAGTCTTAATTCATACTTGATTTGTCTTCCGCCTGTATCCGGTTTCACGTGTCACGCTATCATTCAATCATTTAATATAGATCGATTTTACCCTATGCATAAACTATATTCGTTTTGCAAGAATTTTACGTCATAGACACTCCTCTGCAAGCATAAATTTTTAAAATATATACAATAATGATTTTCTTGTAGAATGGTTTTAAATTATCAGATATATTAATTTCTAAGAAGTGTCTATTTTTTTATTAAACACAATGTAACTTTAAAATTATGATAGATAGTGTCATAAAGTTATTCAAGCTGAGGGTCTATCGGAAACAGTATGAAAATAACACCTCTATCTTTATAAGATAGGGGTAAGGTCTTGTCATATATACTTTTTTTTTCTTGATCCGACTTGAAAGATTACACTGAATTTATTGTTGTTGTGGTTGATATTGTCATAAATTTTCTGTGTGTGTGTTAATGATGTGTGATTTCCAGGAACTTCTCCGAATTAAATACACGACTCCAAAAGAGGATGATTAAGAACAAATAGAAGATCGAAGAGGATATGATCATATAAATTAAAGGCTCATGAAACTTTCAAGACCGACCAATCCGGCTTGAGGATCTGAGGCATGCCAATAGGGAGAGGCTCAAGGACGAGCAACTGCATTGAGTTCCACAGTTGGGAAACCGAATTTGAAAGAGCAGAGATCTTCATTAATGTGCACGAACAAAAAAGAAGTCAAAAGTACGCTTCTAAAATCAGATGAATTTTGTATATATCTCTCCCCATGCACTGATTTATTATATTTCATTTGAATTTATCTTTTCAATTAAATGAGAACTTCCGTAGCATTTTTCTTTTGGTGAAAATCATTTGCAAGTTTGTTTTAAAAATCAAATTCGTTCTTTAACTTTGAACAATTATCATTCTGCTCCTCATATCGAAGATTATTTCTTAAAATATCTATTTTATCTTGTACAACTTTTATCTCTTATTTTTATTCTTTAATATAATAATATTTTTTATTTTAATTTATGTTATCGACTTACCTATAGACAAATTTAAAAAAAAAATTTCAAAACCAAAAAAATTCTTAGAAGTAATAGTCAAGCATATAAGTTAAAAACGTTCAATAATGAGTAAATAATAAAAAATAAAAATAATAAATAATTTACCTGTATTAGTAATTTTTTTAATATTAATCAAAATTCAATTTATTTGCAACATTGAGAATAAAAGAGAGTGAAAAATTATAAATTATATAATGTAGGTAATAAAAAATAATGGGTGAAAAATAGAGGTAAATTTTATAATAAATTTGTAAAAATTATCTATTAATACTTTACATGAACTTTAATTATAATTTAGAAAAACTTTACTAATAAGAATCAAAACTCAAAAATATATATACACATGAAGAATAATAAAAATAGTAAAACTTAAAATCTCACAAACACACTCACTGGCATACATTATATGCATTTTAATATACATAATATTAAAATAATAATGATAATAAAGTAGCAATACATTTTGTAATATATTCATAATATGATTATTTCATTTACAATGTTAGTGAACTTAGATTTAAGTTATATGATAAGATATAATATTATTTAAATTATGAATAAATACGTGCATTAAAAAATAACTAGACAATAAAAAAAGGTAGTATATATATGGGGACTTGAAATGTTAAAGATAAAATAAACATTGCGTAGGATAAAATGATGAAAATGATAATTGTTCAAAGTTGGAGGATGAGTTTGATTTTTAAAGTAAATTTGAGGGATGTAAATGATTTTCATCTTTTTTTTTTTTTTTTTTTTACTATTGCACTGGTTCAAATTTAAAAGACGAAATGGCTTCGTGGCCACTTAAACTTGTACCAATTTGCAAACGCGATATGTGAACTTTTGGGTTTCCTTTTTGAACACCTCTACATGAGGAAACAACTACTAATTAACACGTATGATGTGCCTGTTTCAATTGACGCTGACATGGATTTTATTTAATATTTTGTATTGCCACATCTTCCGTTCATGCATATTTTGTTGACACGAGTATGTTTAAGGTCCCACTTCTTTTTCTTTTTTGTTTTTTTTAGTTAAATTAATTTTTTCTGCACATTTCTTCCACTCCCTTAAAACCCGTTGGAAAAGACCTTCCCGATTGGAAATCAACCTAAAAATATTTAGATTTTACCAGTCAAATATCTTCGACGATTATCTTTTTTCTCTCCCACCTAATACTTTTCACTTCCATTGTTTTATCATCTTCTCACCTACTAAAAAAAAAATCGTCCGCAAAACTTTCGGGTCCGATCTTTACCACCAAAAATCATAGACACCACCTCCAAAAATCAGAGAGAAAAATTAGGAGGCAGTGACTAATTTTACCATGATCAAAATTAGATCCGATTTTTTTCAACAAATCAGTTAATAATTTCAACAAATCAAAAAGTAGCAAACACTGTGCTTTTTCAATTTATTATTACCCACTCATAGTGCAAAAATTAGACCTGATATCTTCTATCTTCCTTGATCCAATGGGTTTG
Source organism: Nicotiana obtusifolia (assembly GCA_002018475.1). Taxonomy (NCBI): domain Eukaryota; kingdom Viridiplantae; phylum Streptophyta; class Magnoliopsida; order Solanales; family Solanaceae; genus Nicotiana; species Nicotiana obtusifolia. The sequence goes on from MCJB01003814.1 coordinate 45,977, forward strand.
TTTTTATGACAATGGATGTGAACTTTTCGCTAATATGAAGCTTTGAAGTGTGATTGATAGTTAAAAATTGAAGAATAGTCACATATGGTGCTTGAATATGGAGCTTTGGAGTGTGATTTATCAAAATTTGGTTTATGGTCTTAATTTGGAATAAAAGGGGAAGAGGGGGGAAAGGAAAAAGAAGAGAAATGGAGGAGGAAGGAGTAGGGGGTTTAGGCCGTTAGGGTATGTGAGGAAATAAATATAGCTGGATTTGTTTTTCTTTTTTCTTTTTATTATTAATTATTTGTCTTTTATCGTATTCTCGCGCTTTATATCCGTGATTAGCACACAGTTGACCACATCAGCTATAATATTACCATATAAGCATAGTCAACGATCAAATATGTTTATAGTAGCCATTTCCTCACGTAGAAGTGTTCAAATGGGAAATCCAAGAGTTCATATATCAGGTTTACAGACTGGTACGGGTTTAAGTAGCCACAAGACTATTTCGCCAATTTAAAAATATTCACATTTATTTACTTCCATTGTTGGATTTGATTAATTTGGGCCAGAGTGGGTTGGGCCCTCTTTTATAACTTTCTCGTTTATTCTCTATGTTTTACTTTTTTCTCCTTTTTTCAATTATGTTGTTTTTTATTTTTTTTACAATAATCTGATTCATACTCAATTTTGCTCATTTCTTTTTACTTTTTTTTTTCTCTTTTTTCTTTGCTTTTGTTCATTTTCTTATTTTTTTATTCCTTTTCTAATTTCATTTAACTTCTTTTTTCTTTTATTTTTTTCTACATAATCCAATTTTATTCACTTTCTTTTGCTCCTTTTCTTTATTCTTCTTTTTTTTTTATAAGATAATAAAAGATAACTGAAATAGTAAATATTTGTTCACATTTAGTAATATAACAGATATATTTTATCATTTTTTTCTTCTCTAAATCTGTTATTAGACCAACTTATACATTGTAGCCGCTTTCTCTTATATTTTGTTTCCTAATTTTCTTGTTTTATTTATTATTATTATTTTCAAATTATTTTTCTTTATTTCCTATTTTTTTCCATAATCTAATTTTGCACACCTCTTTTGCTTCTTTATTTTTGTTTTTTTTATATTTTTCTCTCTTTCATTTTTCACTATATTAAAAATAACTAATATAGTATATTTTTTTAATTTAGTTTTACTTTTTATATATTAATTATTAAAAAGTTACTTATTCTAGCATATAATATACTAAAAAAATATATTAGTAGCAGTTGAAGTATATTGTTGTAGTATACTATGATATCCATCCTGTATATATTATATACTGACAGGGTACATAAAGGACTGGTTCAATTCTTTAACAACAAAAAAAACTCATTAGTCCTCTATGATACCCATATGGTATATAGCATATGCTAATATGATATCATAGAAGTGTGGTTCATTCATTATAATAACACACTCAATCCTCTATAATACTCACATGGTATAATATCATATACTAACATAGTATCATAGAGGTCTGGTTCATTTCTTTCAGAAAAATACTCAATCCTCTATGATACCAATGTGGTATATATCATATATTGACAGGGTATCATAGCTGGCTGGTTCACATATTAGTGTCTCACATTATTGTAAAATATGTTGCGTAGTAGTATATGAATATACCAAATAGGCATATAACTGCTTTATGTCTATTTCTACATCTACTTCTAATACAATAAATAACATCTCCATATAATTCCATCAAACACCTATTTTAAGAAAAAAATTTGTAAAAAGCACAAGAATTTTGTTAAAATATAGAAAAAGGATCCAATTAAAAATTTTAAAAATTTACAAATAATCAAATTATAACATTATATTATATATTATAACAATATATTATTGCAGTAAACTATATACCAGATATTATATACCAAAATAGAATACAATATATCAAAATGATATCTTATGTTCTTCATTCAACATTATACTATTACATTAAAATAGTATATTATTATGGTGTATTGTACACTATTACAACACACTGTGCGGTATATTGCTTATTATTACAATATAGCATTACAGTATATTGTATACTATAACAGTATATTGTTGCAGTATAGCTATATACTCTTACATTATATTGTATACCATAATGGTATACTATTAGGTAACTGTGTCTTTTTCGATTATTATAGTAGACTGTTGCAGTATATTATATACTATAACAGTATACTATATACCGTAGTGATATACTATTGGGTAACTGTATTCTTCAATTTTCAACTGAAAAATTCGATCTCAGTCAACTCAAATCAGCTCCAAATGCGATCAAATTTCAGTATGAACTTCCAGAAGGTACTATAAAAAATATTTAATAGCACCTACTTTGAATCAAACAACAAATCTTCAAAATAAAAATTTTAAATTCAAGAGCTTTAAGCCCTTCAATGGTGGATATTCAAATACAAATAAAAATTCAGATCCGGGAAGCTTACTCGAAGGTACTATAAGCAATATTTTATAGCACCCACATCGAATCAAACAATAAATCTTAAAATTAAATATCAAATTCAGGAGCTTCAAGCTCAACAGTGGTGGGTCTTTGTACACACACAAAAATCATAAGTAGAGGAGGTAGAGCAATAGCTTGGGTTGACCCTCTTAATGAAGATCGATTTGACAGAGGAGAAGTAGATCCATTCAAGTCCACAACTAAGTAACCTTGCAAAAATGAAGTTGGGTGTTTTAACATTATGTACTTCAAATGTGAAGGTAAATAGCTAATGGGTAGACCGGATAAATAGTTTGGGACGCATAAGTAGAAATGTCACACCTCTTTTTTATGGGGAAATGAGTTTTTCAATTTAAGTGATATTACTGAAATAGGATTAATTTATTTTAGTTAGAGTCGCTACTTGGAATAATTATTTACGGCGTCCCAATTCGCCATCTATTTTGAATCCCAAATCAAGAAAATTTGACTCTGTTTAAAGTCTACGGAACACAAAAGACCGGGTAAGGAATTATGTTAACCCCTGGAGAAGGTGTTGGGCATTTTTGGATTCCGCGATTTTAGCACGATCACTTTCTGATCATATCAGGCTTAATTAATTGTTAATCACATATTTTTAAACCTATGTGCCTTTTACTGCTTTTAAATTACTTTGATTATCACATTATGAATTATCTTTAAAACGAACCACGTGTGTGTGAATCCATTTTATTTAATGTGTTAGAAATCATGCCACGCGGACGTGTACATAATTCATAACACTCTACTATTTATTAAAATTGTTTGGCCCAAGTCGTGCGAACGCGTACTTTAATTGATTTCAAAAATCGTTATGTCACGCGAATATGTACACAATCATAATAATAGATCGCGTAAAGCATTCTACGATGTTCAAAAGTCTTTTATTTGTTTTCTTAAATTTGAAACTAGCGAAAAGGGGAAGAATTATAGAGTTTATTTTGTGGGAAAAAAGGTATATTGGATAATGGACAGCAAGGAGCCTACAAGTAATTTGTTTTGAAATGAATGGATTAAACCTAGTCTTCGCTACAAGCTGATAATTGAATATGTAATAAACGAGGATATTCTGACTAAATTGTTTAAACGAAATTGTTTGGACGTTTGGGCAACAAGGTATTACTCTGTTGGTGAATCAGATAACAACGAAATGGGCTCAAGTGTTAAGCCTACACCTATTTAGCCCTTTACACATATAATCAGTAGTGGGTCCATTTGACCCTGCACCACTAGGTGGGATGTAATATTGGGCTCCTGTCCCCTTTTGAATTTCAGGACCATAATCAGATTTCATCAGAGCAAAACAAACAACTCAAATTCCAGAATCCACAATTACTCTGGATTTAACTGTCACAATCCAAAACTTAGCCTGTCGTGATGGCGCCTAACGTGGTACTAGGCAAGCCGACACTTCAAAATACTCCAAACACTTTTAAATGAAAAATAAGAATAGAACAGGTTTAAATCATTAAAACTCTAAAAAAAATGGATAGAAAGTCAAAACCCGATACTGAAATTTCTAACATCGGGGTGTCACTGGGTACATGAGCGTCTATATAACACCTATCTAGAAGTAATGTCTATGAAAGACTAAACTAAATACATAAAGCGGAAAGATAGGGAAGGAGAGACAAGGAATGTGAACGCCGGGCAGCTATCTTGGAATATCCAACGATCAAGCTGCGCAAGGAAATCAACACCCATTGTGACCAGAAGCTCCTGGATCTGCACACGAAGTGTAGGGTGTAGCGTGAGTACAACCAACTCAGTAAGTAACAAGGCTAAATAATGGACTGAAAGTAGTGACGAGCTTCACAAATATAGCTAAATTACAGAAATTTCAACATAGGAATGTAGGCATGCTTTCAAGTTCGACAATTAAGACCAAAACAGTTAATTCATGTCAAGTTCAATTGAAACATGATACAAATTCTCTCAGAAATTACATGACAGTGATATATGCCAGCTGAAGTGCAATAGTAGTTAAATCAAGGGTATAATCTCACAGCAACAGTCACTCAGTCCTCCCATTCACTCCAACCTCACAGTCACTCATTCCTCTCAGTCACTCAGCACTCAGCACTCAGCACTCGGAACTCGGCACTCACACTCAGTAGGTACCTGCATTCACTGGGGGTGTGTACAAACTTCAGAGGAGCTCCTTCAGCCCAAGCGCTATAACAAAGCCAATCATGGCATAAATCAATAAAACATACTGTGGCATGCAGCCTGATCCCATATATATCCTCACTATCAGGCCCTCGGCCTCACTCAGTCATTAACCTCTCCAGTCTCTCGGGCTTCGATAATCATGATAATCAGCCTAAACAACAATGATATAATGTATCAATAATGAACAATAGAGACTAAGATGTAATATGCAAGTAAAACTGTGACTGAGTACAGAACAACAATTTAGCAGATAATTTAACTTGTACACGACCTCTGTGGGTCCCTACAATGCCAACACATAGTTTAAGCATGATTCCTAACATGGTTTGCATCAATTTCTATAACACATGGAGAATATACAGATAAAAATAGATTATTTAACTACACAGTTCCTAGGAATTGAGGTACACGCCCACACGCCCATTATCTCGCATGTGTGTCACCTCAAAACCAATCACATGACACTTAATACGGGGTTTCATACCCTCAGGACCATATTTAGAGCTGTTACTTACCTCAAGCTGTGCAAATCCCTACTCCAACACACCCTTGCCTTGCGAACCGGCCTCCAAATGCCTCGAATCTAGCCACGAACAATTTGATACAATTAACACGGGCTAAAGGAATCAATTCCATAAGAAAATACTAAGTTAATAATCAAAAGTCAAAAATAGACTCAAAAGCCAGGCCCCGGGCCCATGTCTCGGATTCCGATAAAAGTCACAAAACCCGAAAGCCCATTCAACCACGAGTCTAACCATACAAAATTTACCAAAATCCGACATCAATCGTCACCCAAATTCCCAAATTTCACCCTCCAAATCCCTAGCCTCAAACTCTCAAATTCCACCTTAAATACACATAAACTAGGTGGAAAATCCAATGGGAAAATAAGATTATTGAATAAATTAGACCACAAGTGACTTACCTCAATAAATCCCCCGAACAATCCTCTCAAGGATCACCAAATCCCGAGCTTGAAATGTTAAAAATGGTGAAAATCTCGGAACCCTCGTTTTAGATAATCTGCCCAGCATTCTCGCTTCTACGGCCAATTAGCCGCTTCTGCGGCATTGCTTTTCCGGTCCATCATCCACATCTGTGGAAGCCACTAAGCCTACCAACCACTTCTGCGGTCGAAATCCCCGCTTCTGCGGACGCGCACCTGTGCAAACAATCCGTTTATGCGAAAATCACTTAAATCCCCAGGGCCCGCATCTACGCTCCGGGTTTCGCACCTGCGGAGGCGCTTCTGCGGCCCACTATCCGCTTATGCGAAAATAGACCTCGCCCCTCAATTCTGCATCTGCAGAGCCTTGCTCGCACCTGCGGGCTCGCATACGTGGTTACCCCCTCGCACCTGCGTCCTGCCCCAGGCTAGCCAAGTTCCGCACCTGTGCAAATCCAGCTGCTTCTGCGGCATCGCACCTGCGGCCAATCCCTCGCAGGTGCGATCACACTAGAAATTTCCCAGCTTTAGCAATGCACTAAGTCTCTTTTTCGATCCGTTAACCATCCGAATTAAACTCGAGGCCCCCCGGGACCTCAACCAATTATACCAACAAGTCCTAAAACTCGATACGAACTTAGTTGAGCCCTCGAATCACCTTAAACAACATTAAAAAAAAAACGAATCGCACCCCAATTCAAGCCTATTGAGAATTCTTCTACAAACGACGCCGAAACCCATCAAATCACGTCCAATTCACCCCAAATTTTTCATATAAGTCACAAATGACACCACCGACCTACCCCAACTCCCCGAACTCCAATCCGAGCCTGGTAACCACAAAGTCCACTCTCGGTCAAACTTTCAAATTTCTAACTTTTGCCATTTCAAGCCTAATTCAACTATGGACCTCCAAATCAAAATACAGACACGCTTCTAAGTCCAAAATCACCCAATGGAGCTAACAAAACCATCAAAACTCTATTCAGGAGTCATTTACACATAAGTCAATATCCGGTCAACCCTTTCAAATTAAGTTTTCAACCTTGAGACTAAGTGTCTCAATGCATTCATAAATATCTCTGGACCCAAACCGACCACCCCGGTAAGTCACATAACAGCTATAAAAGCACAAAATGAGTAGTAAATGGGGAACGGGGCTACAACTCTCAAAACGACCGATTGGGTCGTTACATCTTCTCCCTTTCAAACAAACGTTCGTCCTCGAACGGGTCTAGAAACATACCTGGAGTCTCAAATAGGTGTGGATAACTGCTCCGCATTTCCCCTCGGTCTTCCAAGTAGCCTCCTCAACTGGCTGATCTCTCCACTGCACCTTCATTGAAGCTATGTCCTTTGACCTCAACTTTCGAACCTGCCGATAATGGCCACCGGCTCCACATCATAAGTCAAATCACCATCCAACTAAACCGTGGTGAAATCTACAACATGAGACGGATCGCTGACATACTTCCGGAGCATAGAAATATGAAACACTGGATGCATACTCGACAAACTAGGTGGCAAGGCAAGCTTGTAAGCCACCTCTCCAATCCTCTGAAGTACCTCAAACGGCCCAATACACTGAGGGCTCAACTTGCCCTTCTTCCTGAACCTCATAATACCCTTCATGGGTGACACCTTGAGTAGTACCTTCTCCCCAACCATGAAAGCAACGTCACGATCCTTCCTATCGGCGTAACTCTTCTGTCTGGACTGCGTGGTGCGAAGCTGATTCCGGATCAATTTAACCTCGTCCAAAGCATCCTAAACCAAGTCAGTACCCAATAGCCTAGCCTCCCCCGGCTCAAACCAACCCACTAGAGATCGACACCGTTTCCCATATAGAGCCTCATATGGAGCCATCTGAATGCTCGACTGGTAGCTGTTGTTATAGGCAAATTCCCCGAACAGCAGAAACTGATCCCAAGAACCCCCGGAATCAATGACACAAGCGCGTAGCATGTCCTCCAACATCTGAGGGTGAAATGCTGTACTCAACTCAACCTGGGTGCCCAACTCTCGCTGCACGGCTCTCCAAAACTACGATGTAAACTGCGTGCCCCAATCTGAAATGATAGACACTGGCACGCCGTGAAGGCGAACAATCTAGCGGATGTAAATCTCAGCCAATCGCTCTGATGAATAAGTAGTCCCAACTGGAATGAAGTGCATGGACTTGGTCACCCGATCCACAATAACCCAAATAGCATCGAACCTCCTTGAAGTCCATGGGAGCCCAACTACAAATTCCATGGTGATCCGCTCCCATTTCCACTCTGGAATCTCTAGCCTCTGAAGCAATCCACCCGGTCTCTGATGCTCATACTTCACCTGCTGACAGTTAAAGCACCAAGCTACAAATCCCACTATATCCTTCTTCATTCTCCTCCACCGATAATGCTATCTCAAGTCTTGATACATCTTCCCGGCACCTGGATGAATGGAATACCGCGAACTGTGGGCCTTCTCAAGAATCAACTCATGCAGCCCATCTATATTAGGCACACAAATCTGATCCTGTATCCTCAACACCCCATCATCCCCAATAGTAACGTCCCTGGCATTACCGTGCTGAACTGTGTCCTTAAGATAAGCAAATAAGGATCATCATACTAGCGCTCTCTGATGCAATCATATAAGGAAGACTGAGAAATCACACAAGTTAGAACCCGACTGGGCTCCAAAACATCTAATCTCACGATCTGGTTGGCCAGGGCCTGAACGTCAACTGTAAGAGGTCTCTCATCGATAGGAATGAATGCAAGGCTATCCATACTTACTGCCTTTCTACTCAAGGCATCGGCCACCACGTTGGCCTTCCCGGGATGATACAGAATAGTAATATCATAGTCTTTTTGCAGCTCCAACCAGCCTCAAATTTAGATCCTTCTATTTAAACAAGTGCTGGAGACTCTGATGATTTGTAAATACCTCACAAGACACACCATAGAGATAGTGCCTCTAAATCTTCAATGCATGAACGATGGCAGCCAACTCCAAATCATGAACAGGGTAGTTCTTCTTATGGGGCTTCAACTGACGCAAAGCAGAATCAATCACTCTACCCTCCTCCATCAAGACACACCCAATACCAATCCGAGAAGCATCACAATACACTGTATAAGAGTCTGAAGCTGAAGGCAAAACTAGAATTGGAGCTGTGGTTAAGGTAGTCTCGAGCTTTCTAAAGCTCTCCTCACACTCATCTAACCACATGAAAGTCGCACCCTTTTGGGTCAATTTGGTCAAGTGCGATGCAATATACGAGAAACCCTCCATGAAGCGACGATAATAACTGGCCATGCCGACAAAGCTCCGAATCTCCATAGTTGAGGACGATCTGAGCCAACTCTGAATCGCCTCAGTCTTCTTTGGATCCACCTGAATCCCCTCATTGGACACCACGTGCCCTAAGAACGCCACCAAACTAAGCCAAAGTTCACACTTGGAGAACTTGACATAAAGCTTCTCCTCCCTCAACCGGTGCAACACAACTCTCAAATGCTGGGCATGCTCCTCCTGGCTACGAGAGTGCACAAGGATATGATCAATGAACACTATGAAAAATGAGTCGAGATAAGGCTGAAATACACTGTTCATCAGATCATGAATGCTGATGGGGCATTGGTCAGCCCAAAAGACATCACAAGGAACTCATAATGACCATAACGGGTGCTGAATGCTGTCTTTAGAATATCCGAGTCCCGAATCTTCAATTGGTGATACCTTAAACTCAAGTCAATCTTAGAGAACACCCTCGCTCCCTGAAACTGGTCAAATAGATCATCAATGCGTGGCAAGAGATATTTGTTCTTGATCATAACTTTGTTCAACTGCCTATAATCGATGCACATCCACATAGTACCATCTTTCTTCTTCACAAACAGGACCGGTGCACCCTAAGGCGGCGTATTGGGTCTAATAAACCCCTTATCAAGAAATTCCTGAAGCTGCTCCTTTAATTCCTTCAACTCAGCTGGTGCCATACAATACGGTGGAATAGAAATGGACTGAATGCCCGCCAAGTCAATATTAAAGTCAATATCCCTGTCGGGCAGCATTCCCAGTAGGTCTGCAGGAAACTCATCGGGAAACTCTCGCACCATCGGAATAGAATCAATAGTAGGAGTATCAACACTAACATTCCTCACAAAGGCCAAAATAAGATAAACAACCCTTCCTAACCATCTGCTAGGCCTTCAAATTATGATATCACTCTACTGGGAAATTAGTCTAGAGAATCTCTCCACTCAATCGTTGGCAACCCCGGCATCGCCAGCGTCACGGTCTTAGTGTGATAATCTAGAATAGCATGATGTGGATACAACCAATCCATACCCAAGATCACGTTGAAATCAACCATACTAAGCAATAAAAGATCAACTCTAGTCTCTAATCCCCCAATAGTCACTACACACGACCGACATACGCGATCTATAATAATGGTGTCGCCCACCGGTGTAGATACATGAACAGATGAAAACTACGGACTCATGAGGCATATCCAGATAATGGGCAAAATACGATATACATACGAATAAGTGAAACCGGGTTCGAATAATACAGAGGCATCCCTGTGGCATACTGAGACAATAACTGTGATCAATGCGGAAACAACAACATCTGGTATGGCAGGAATAACATAGAATTGGGCCTAACCGCCACCTGATCGGCGTCCTCCTGTTGTGCGACCTCTAGCTGCCTAAGCCCCACCCCAAGCTGGCTGGGCAAGTGGTGAAGTAACTGGTGCAAAAATCGCAGCCTGACTCCTTTACTTCACTGGACCTCCCGGACGACTAGGACACTGTCTCCACATATGCTCAAACTCCCCCACTCGAAGCAACTCCCCCGAAGTGGTGGTTGTGGGGATTGAATTGGGCTCTGAGTACCCGAGTAATTGGTAGAAGGGCCTGGCATAGATAAATCCTGAACTGATGGAGCACGGGACGAACTCTAAGCTGGAAGGGCACTGAGAGATGACTGAATCTGACGAGCTCTATGAACTATGGCTTGATGATGCACCATAGTGAACTGGATGGCCTGACACCTAGAAGGAACATCGCTGAAACCACCCGAACCTCGAGGCCTCTTGGCCTCCCTCTCCTTACGCTCCTGATTACGGACCATCTCTATCTACCAAGCAATATCAACTACCTCGTCGAAAGTAGCACCAGATACCTTCTCCCGAGTCATAAGCAAATGCAACTGATATGTGAGGCCATCAATGAACCTCCTAATCCTCTCCCTATCCGTGGGAACTAACCAAACTGCATGACGGGCCAACTCGGAAAATCTCATCTCGTATTGAGTCACAGACATGCCATCCTGATATAGCTGCTCAAACTGTCTGCGCAGTTCCTCTCTACGAGACTGTGGAACAAACTTCTCCAAAAAGAGAACGGAGAACTCACGCCATGTAAGTGGTGCTGCACCGACTGGCCTGCGCCTCTCATAAGCCTCCCATCATCTGAAGGCATTCGCAGTAGACTGGAAAGTAGTGAATGAGACCCCACCAATCTTTAGAATACCTGTCGTGCGAAGAATCCGTTGGCATCTGTCCAAAAAGTCCTGGGCGTCCTCAGACTCGGCCCTATTGAACGCTAGAGGCTGGAGTCTCCCAAATCTCTCTAGTCTCCTCTACTTATCATCAGTCATAACGGGACCCACCTAGGCTTGAGCAACTGCAACCAGCTGGGTTGGTAGTACCCCCGGTGTTTGAAGTCCCTGCATCACCTGCTCTGGTGTAGGGGTGGCGGGAGTCTAAGTACCTCCCCCGGCCTGAGAAGTGGCTGCTGCTGATAGAACAGAGACCGCCTGAGCAAGACTGGTGCACACCGTCAAAATCTGAGCTAAGGCCTCCTAAAGGCCTGGAATCACAATGGGTGCAGCTGCTGCCTGAGCCGGCCCTACTGGCTCAACCACATCTGGATCCACCTCCTGAGCTGGAGCAACTGGTGGATCTGTAGGTGCTGCTCTAGCTACTGTACAAGCTGCACCTCTGCCCCTATCGCGGCCCCTACCGCAACCTCAGCCTCTCGTGGCCCTAGCTGGTGGTACTGGTGGCTGGCCGTCTTGTCCGGTGGCACGTGTCCTCACCATCTATAAGAGAATAGAGCAACATAAATTTAATGACCGGGATCAACAAATTCGCACGAAAAAAATACAAGAATGTGAAGTTTCCTAATGGTTCGGCAGCCTCTCGAAGATAAGTACAGACGTCTCCCTACCGATCCGCAAGACCCTATTTAACCTGCTCATGACTCGCGAGGCCTATGTAACCTAGGCTCTGATACTAACTTGTCATGACTCAAAACTTAGCCTGTCGTGATACACATCAAGATACTTCCAGTGCTTTTAAATAAAAAATAAGAATAGTACGGGTTTAAATAATCAAAACTCTCAAAAACTGGATAGAAAGTCAAAACCCAATACGAAAATTCCCAACATCGCGGTGTCACTGAGTACATGAGCGTCTATACAACACTAGTCTAGAAGTAATGTCTATGAACGACTAAAACTAAATACATAAAGCGGAAAGATAGGGAAGGAGAAATAAGGTCTGCGAATGCTTGGCAGCTACCTTGGAATCTCCAACAATCAAGCTGCGCACGGAAATCAAAACCCACTGTGACCAGAAGCTCCTGGATTTGCACACAAAGTGCAAAATGTAGCGTGAGTACAACCAACGCAGTAAGTAACAAGGCTAAATAATGGACTGAAAGTAGTCACGAGCTTCACAGATATAGCTAAATTACAGAAATTTCAACATAGGAAGGTAGGCATGCTTTCAAGTTCGACAATTAAGACCAAAACAGTTAATTCATGTCAAGTTCAATTGAAACATGATATAAATTCTCTCAGAAATTACATGACAGTGATATATGCCAGCTGAAGTGCGTTGGTAATGAAATTAAGTGTATAATCTCAGAGTGACAATCACTCAGTCCTCCCATTCACTCTAACCTCACAGTCACTTATTCCTCTCAGTCACTCAGCACTCTGCACTCGGCAATCGACACTCGCACTCAGTAGGTATCTACGCTCACTAGGGGTGTGTACAGACTTCGGAGGTGCTCCTTCAGCCCAAGATCTATAACAAGCCAATCATGACATAAATCAATAAAACATGCTGAGATGTGCAGTCTGATCCCATAAATATCCTCACCATCAAGCTCTCAACCTCACTCAGTCATTAACCTCTCCAGTCTCTCGGGCTCTCACTAATCATGATAATCAGCCCAAACAACAATGATATAATGTATCGATAATGAACAATAGAGACTAAGATGTAATATGCAAGTAAAACTGTGAGTGAGTACAGAACAACAATTTAGTAGATAATTTAACACGTACACGACCTCTGTGGGTCCCTACAGTGCCAACACATAGTTTAAGCATGATTTCTAACATGGTTTGCCATTTTATTTCTATAACACATGGAGAATATATGGATAACAATAGATTATTCAGCTACATAGTTCCTAGGAATTGAGGCGCACGCTCACACGCCCGTCACCTAGCATGTGCGTCACCTCAAAACCAATCACATGACACATAATACGGGATTTCATACCCTCAGGACCATATTTAGGACTGTTAGTTACCTCAAGACGTGCAAATCCCTACACAAATCCAGCCACTTCTGCGGCATCGCACCTGCGGCCAATCCCTCACAGGTGCGATCACACCAGAAATTTCCCAGCTTCAGCAATGCACTAAGTCTCATTTTCGATCCGTTAATTCAACTCGAGGCCCCCCGGGACCTCAACCAATTATATCAACAAGTCCTAAAACTCGATACGAACGTAGTCGAGCCCTCAAATCACCTCAAAAAACATCAAAAATACGAATCGTACTCCAATTCAAGCCTATTGAAACTAAGGAATTTCAACTTCTACAAACGATGCCGAAACCCATCAAATCACGTCCGATTGACCCTAAATTTTTCACACAAGTCACAAAATGACACTATAGATCTACCCCAACTGCCAAAACTCCAATCCGAGTCCGGTAACCACAAAGTCCACTCTCGGTCAAACTTCTAAATTTTCAACTTTCGCCATTTCAAGCCTAATTCAACTACGGACCTCCAAATTACAATTCGGTCACGCTCCTAAGTCCAAAATCACCCAATAGAGCTAACGGAACCATCAAAACTCCATTCAGGAGTCATTTACACATAAGATAACATCCGGTCAATCTTTTCAGCTTAAGCTTCCAGCCTTGAGAATAAGTGTCTCAATTCATCCGAAATCTTTCCGGACCCAAACCGACCACCTCGGCTAGTCGCATAATAGCTATAAATCACAAAATGAGCATTAAATAGGTGAACATAGCTACAACTCTCAAAATGACCGGCCGGGTCGTTACATTAACATTTTTAACACTAATTGTTGAACATTCTTTACACATAACAGGAATATAATTGACTGGAATCATCCTCATTGCATTTGTACTTGCATTCAAATCTTAATCTAACAAAACTGTAACATTTAACTCCACAAATCATTTCAATTAAAGTTACATGTCACAAATTCATATCACAGTTCCACACATAAGAATTCTACTTCCATTTGAGCAAAATCTGAATTGATTTCAAACACCCCTGACGGTCCCGTTTTGGCTTTGCGATTTACAAATTTGACCAATTAGCGGCCAAATCTATGAATTACAGCCATGTTTATTGTAGTAAAGTCCCGTCCCTATCATGAGTTTAACTACCAGGCACTTCTCAACCCATCATCAGGAACATATTCGAATCAAAATTCATACTCAAACAAATTACAGAATTGTCGATAGCAAAAATTTTCAGAGGCATGCATCCTTTGTTCAACCACAATTCCAAGTATTTTGAGCATATTGTATAAACATCTCACATATATGTGAACATATACATCACATGAATATAATAACACAATTGAAACTCATAAAAATAACAGAGAATTCTAATTATACTAAAGTTAAAAATTGTACAAGTTTATAGATGGATACCTAGACTTGAAAACAAGCTGGAAATAGCCAAATAAAGGCAACAGAGTTGAAGAATGAAGCTCAGCAAATCCAGGAACAAGCAAAATCAACAAATCAGCACCTTTAACAGCTCATCACTTGAGAAATCCCAGAATTATCAAATGGATGAATTAAAATCTGAAAACAACTTCAAAATCTCCTTTTCTACTATGTTTTTCTCCTCTTTTTTGAAGTTTTTGTGTTGTTTTCTTAATAAACTTTGCAACTTAAATTTGGAGTTCTGGGGTTTTAGCTGCTGATGTGATTTTTACGTGTGTAAAAGTGTGTGAGAGTGTGTTTTTATATCAGGGATTTAAGGGCAACCTGCAAATGTTTCTATTTCTTTTCCACCCTTGTAACTTTCTATTTTTACCCGTTTTCCCAAATATTGACTTGTTTCTATTTTTCCTTTGTAGAGACAGTCCCTTTTTTCTTTTTCCTAGAAGCTTCTTCTCTAACTAACTAAGATTCCCTAAGCTAATTCCCTAAATTTCCCTTCACCACTTAAATATTTGCAATTTTCAGAATTCAATCACTCTTTTTTCTTCTGGCTCTTCTTTAACCTAATGCTTAACTTTACCAAATAACACACTCTTGGGCTGGGTCAAGTCACCCTGGCCAAATGGCCCATACCATGCAACACCAACTCATCAAGATCAAACAGAAATCAAAATCAAAGAAGGCAACAGTTCCTATTCCAATTTCAAGATTAAACTTAAATGAAGCAATGATAGTACTAACTAATATGACACCTCATTAACAATCAACTACCAATTTAATCAACACACCATAGCACAATATAATCATAGCTAATTAAACATTCCCTCAATTAATCTGAAACGTACTACTAATTAATCTACCCTTAAACATGCAATGCAATCAGCCAAAAATAAATGGATATCAATCAAACAGTAGAACGGACAACTAAACAAAATAAAAATAAAGGAATGAGGAGAAGGATTATCCATTAAAGACATCACTGCCGGCCTCAAGGAATCCGGGCAGTGGTTGATATCGTTACGCGAGCACTGGTTCACGCTTGAAAGGCAGAGCCAGTGCTACATGTAATGATAACGACCATGGTCGGCCGAAGAAACAAATATAGGGAGATACTCCAAGGCTACGAAGGTCTGTCAATTTGAGATATTGAGGATTTTGACCAGAAAAGAAAGGATAAAGAAAATTGTTCAAGCTCCGATGGGTCAACGACAGGTTGACCAGAGTCCGACCGCCGTGAAATGATGTGAAACCAACCGCATTAGAAAGTACTCATCGAGGACAATCATTTGGTGTAAGTTTTACCTCGAAACGGATCCAAGTTAGCGAGGAATTAAAAATGGGATGAAAAAAGATTGGGTTTTTTTTTTGGATATGAGATCTTTAATTCGAGAAAATCGGGTGATCTTTTGGGGAAACAGATAAGATATTGAGAATGGAGGTGGTGTGAGGGTTGCATGGTGGTATTTGGGGTTGATTAATTGGAGTCGGGCCATCGTCGTGGGCGATTTCCGACAGCGGCGTGGGGCGGGGCTGAGAGAAAGGAGAAGAAAGGGGTTTGTGAGATAGATTGGGGGTAGGGGGGTCGGTCTCATATAGTTATATGTGGAAGAGCTAGCCAGTTCGCGGCCGTTGGATGAAGGGAGAATGAACAGCTGTGATTGATAAAACCAAAACGGTGTCGTTTTCTTTAATGCAGGGGTGGACAGGCTTTTTTGAATGAACTGGGCGTGCATCTCATGAACTTGGGCCTCAAACACTGGGCCCAAACGACTTAGAAAACTCAGCAGCCCCCACCTATCTTTACTCTTTGTTAATTTTTCAAAATTAGCCACTTTAGACTTAATTTCTATTTTAAAAAAATCAATTTTGTACACCTATTTATCAATTTTACCTAATGACTTACTGATGAACTAATTAATTAATTATTTAATTCTAAGAATACAAAATAATGGCAAAGAGACTAATGTATTTTTGTGATTTTTATGTAATTATGCCCTTAAAACTACGAATGAAAAATCTCTAAATGCAAAGATGAAAGATAAAATATTTTTTAATAGTTTTAAAATATTTTTAGTGATGCAAATGATCTATTAATGCAATAAAAATATAATCAAACACACAAATAAAATTTTTAAATCTCTGCAAAGGAATTAAAAATTATTTAAAATATTTTTAGGAGTACTTTCTTATGCGAGACAAAAATTACATGCTCACAGCTGCCTCTCTTTGCTCGAGAACATGAAGAGTTTTTGGAAAAAGATAAAATGAGCAATCATGAATAATTTTTGCCCGTTTGGTACTCCATGAGAAGCATTTTGAAAAAGTTTGACCAAACCTTGCCTCCGAGTTTGCCGACATAACCTTGGCTATAAAAGAATTAGCTTCGTGTAGTTCTAGGATTTTTGGTAGCTGGGATTACCGAAAAGCTGTGATTTCACTGTTGTTGCTGCTTTTACTTCTTGCTGAACTTCTTAGTACACCAAAAATTAAAATCAAAAGAACTAAAAAAAGCCTATTAGCTATGAGTTACAATATTCTTATCTATAAGTCTTCCGAAGCTTGGTCTTGAGTCATGAGTGGTTCTTCATGCAGACTTTGATTTGAACCTTGATACTTGCTAGCTGCAGGTGCTAGTTCATTCTTCTACGGCTTTTCTGATCAAAAAGGGAAATGCAATGCTCGTGACGTCAGTCATGTCTTGAGTAGTCCACTCCTTTTAATCCGCTTCTGCATTTTGGATTCACTTCTTTTTTCTTTTCTTTTCTATTATGGATTGAGACTTCTTCTTTTGGTCATCTTGAACCCTGTGCCTCGAGGTAAAAACCTTCTCAGGCTCCAAAACAAACAAATGAACGAAATTTTTCTGCCCCAATTTTTACTAGAAAAATTTCGTACGTTATTATAACAAAAATCTAAACTACTTCTTTATTGAATACAATAAAAAGGCCAGGAATGGTCCATAGGAAAACATGAACTTTTTTTTCTGGGATGGTGTTCCCTTATTGTCAAAATGATATCTTATCTAACCTAAGGATTGATGTATCTTATGTTGGGAAAATGCGGCCGGAGATTGGTATAGCCTATATTGGCAAAGATATCAGGGAGCAGTGTACCCTGCACTTAAGATCAAATCAACTAGGGAATGGTGTACCCTATGTTGGAAAACACAGCTAGGGATTAGTGTACCCTATACTGGTAAAGAGATTAGGGAATGGTGTACCCTATATTTAGAGTGATATCAAGAAGTGGTGCACCGTATATTTAAGATCAAATGGTAATAATATCACGGAGTGGTGTACCCTACGTTTAAGCTTAATCAACTAAAGAATAGTGTACCCTATGTTGGAAAACACAGCTAGAGATTGGTGTACCTTACCTGGGAAGGAGACTAGGGAGTGGTGTACCATATATCTAAAATATCATCAACTAGGGAATGGTGTACCCTACGTTGAAAAACACAGCTATGGATTGGTGTACCCTATACTGGTAAGGAGACTAGGGAGTGATGTACCTTATGTCTAGGAATGATATAAGGGCGTAGTGTACCCTGCATTTTAGGTTAATTTGTAATGGTATCATGGAGTGGTGTACGATGTGTTTAAGCTCAATTAACTAGGGAGTGGTGTACCCTATGTTGAAAAACTAAGTTAGGGATTGGTGCACCCTATACTAGTAAGGAGACTAGGGGTTGCTATACCCTATGTCTAAAACATCATCGACTAGGGAGTAGTGTACCCTATGCTGGAAAACACAACTAAGGATTGGTGTACCCTATACTGATAAGGAGACTAGAGAGTGTGATGGTATATTAGAATCACGTGTTTTAGTCATAGTTTGCACTCTAATTATTGCAATTTACTTGTGCTTGAGCTTAAAATGTTAGTGTATTGCACTTATTATGTGTTTTATGCCTTGCAGGAAGTGATTTCGAGTTAAAAAGATATTCGAGGGATAAATTGAACAAGTTGGAGCTTTGAAGTCTGAGTAAAAGCCCAAGGAATTAAATCGACATCGTGTTCGGGGGTCGGGAGCCAAGTCTGAATCTTAAAACGCGAAGAAAAAGAGTAACTCCGTAAAACCTCCACTGCCGCGCTGCACAGGACAGCGCATGGGGTGGTGTAGTAGTGCATTTTTACTACTGTCCGTCTGAACATGCTCTTTGAACTTCTCCACTAGCACCCCGCATGGGGGGCGCACGACGCGGCGCGCTTGTGCAATTCTCTTAGAGAATTTGACCTGTTTCGACTTGGAAAAGGTAATTTTGCCTGGGCCCACTCCTACAGGGTATAAATACACCAAAAAGACGTTTTTGAAGGGACTTTGGACCTTGGAACCTTTGGGAGAGCATTGGAGGCTACAAGACACGGGATTCCATTATCTTTCCATCAATTCAATACGGGAGTTTGGATAGCGTTAGATTGATGCTTTCTTACTCTTTAATTATATTTCTGATGACTTCCTTTATGATTATGGAGTAGTTTATCTTAGGGTTTGACGGATAGGTATTTTCATAAATATTCAATGTTAACTCTAGTTCTTGATTGAATTCCTTTATGGAGTTTTGAATTGTTGCAACTTTATTCATCAGTTTATTTAATCGAAAGAGGAATATCTTGGTGATTATCTTTGCATTATTTTATTGATTTAATTCATTGATTCTCTTAAGTAATCGGAAGAGCTTGTTGAATTGTTGATTAAATCAAGTTAGGAGAATATTCGAGAGAAGTTTTCCTAAGGACCAATCCATTAACGCATGCTTGCATACTTCACATTGCTTATACTAGTTCATTTCTTATAGCTAAGATTTAATCGAGAGAGGAGTCTTGACTACACATTTGGACTAATCATCGAGTAAAGTCGTGAGAATCATTAGAATATTCGAGTGAATTAAACTAGAGATGAGTCCCAAATAGCTATCTTGCACCTATACTGTCAAACCCTTATCCCTTACAATGATAAGAAACCACTATGTGAATCCTCAATTCCTTGCTGTCAATTATTAATTATGTTATTTAATAGTTAAACTTAGATCATAATCATTTAACTCAAGTGTTGATCCTCCTGAATAGCGACTAAACTAGGAATTACTTGAACATTGTTTATATTCAATCCCTGTGGAGACGATATTATACTATACTATCTTTGTTTAACGAGCATCAATTTCGTGTTGTGTTTTGCGCTCGTCAAATTTTGGTGCCGTTGCCGGAGATTGGCAATCAATAATGTTCAAATTAGTTTTTGGTGCTAATTTAGGAATTTATTTTATTTTTATTTAATTTTTATTTTTATTCTTCACGGGTTTCCTCTTTCGTGTGCAGGTAACAGATTGACGTCTCTGGTGTGTGACTCGATCTTCTTCATTGGAATTGATTCCATACAATCCAGAGGTAGAAAAGAGTCTACAACAGTTGAGAAAAGAGAAAGAACTCACCGGAAAGTTCTTGGGGCAACCTTCAAACCAATAACACATGGCTAATAACGGTGAATATGAGGTAAATTTAGCTGCAAGAGAAGCAGCACAACATAGAGAAGAAGCTGCAAGGATAGCAACTGAGGCAGCCCGTAGAGCTGCTGATGAGACCGTCAACGATGATGGGGGTCGAAGATTCAATCTGAATCGACCCCTGATTGAAGATCAGTTCGAGAATGTGGTACCCATGCTTGGTAGAGCATTGGGTGATTACATCAGACCAGTCTACAATCAGGGATTGTTCAATGTCAGACCTCCACCAGTAAAAGCGAACAATTTCAAGTTGAAGCAAGGCTTGCTTCAAACTATCCGGAACAACTGTGTCTTCAGAGGAAAGGTGAATGAAGATCCGAACACTCACTTGATGGATTTTGAGGAAATCATGAACACCTTCTAGTACAACAGAGTGGCAAAAGATGCAGTATACTTAAGGGCATTCCCTTTTTCACTGAAGGATGACGCGAAGCACTGGCTTCGTAGCTTACCAACAGGGTCGACCAGGACATGGGAAGATATGACTAGAAATTTTCTTGACAAGTACTTCTCATTGCAAAAAACAGTAAAGTTCAAAAGGGAGATTCACAACTTCTGCCAGATGGACACCGAAACAGTTTTCGAGGCTTAGGAAAGATTCAGGGAGATAGTGAGAAGTGTCAGCATAATGGGATTGAATTGTGGATGCAAATCCAGGACTTTTCGGATGGACTGACACCTCCCTCACAACGAACTCTGAACACTGCAGTCAGAGGTCCTTTAATGAAGAAGACTACGGAGGAGATTGTGACAATTCTTGATGAGCTATCAGAAGATGCTAAACAGTGGCCTACTAAGAGTAATGATAGAAGAAGATCAGTTGGGGTTCTCAAGTAGATTCTAACACTGCAGTGCAAGCCCAACTAGACCCCATGGACAAAGAGATAAGAAGTTGACCTTAGCCAAGGTTCGGATCTAACCATCACCAGTTTGTGATTTCTGTGGAATGGGTCATCCAACGCTTGAGTATCAAGCCTTAACTGCAGATGAAGTGGTAAATGCCGTGGGAAGCTTTGATAGAGGCAACTACTAGAGTGGAAATAATTTTAATCCTATGGGACAGAGGCACCCAGGCTTTTCTTGGAATTCACCAAGTGGTAGCCTGAACTCATGGCAGCAAAGTAACTCTAGACCTTAGGGACAAGGAGCTCCAGGTTTTCAAAATCAGCAGAGGCAGCAATACTAGCCTCCACAGTCCAATCAGTCTAGCATGGAAGATCTGATGAAATTATTAAGACAAAGAGAGGCTTGACACCCACGGTGCAACTATTAATGAACTGGGCACATCTTTTTGATACCTGGAAAGATAGGCTGGGCAACTAGCTACTCTATTGTCTGAGAGGGTTCCAAGAATGCTCCCTTCTGATACTGAAAGAAATCCAAAAGAGACAATAAATGTAGTGTCTTTGAGGAGTGGGCATGAGTTGGAGGATCCCATAGCAAAGCAAAAGGATGAGCCGATTGAGAGACAGTGGAGATTGTGGACCAGTAGAAAAATAACAATATTCAAGAAGGATGAGTGATGGTAGATGAGGATTTGAAGAAGAAGGGAAAGATTAGAGCTTAGAAAAAGAAGAAAAATGATAATTCAATAAATAATGAGACTGAAGAGAGAAAATACATGCTAGCTCTACCTTCCCTTAAAAGCAAAGAAGAGAGAAGTTGGACAAACAATTCGAGCACTTTCTAAAAGTGTTCAAGCAGGTGTATATGAATATACCTTTCACAGAAGTGCTCTCTCAGATGCCAACTTATGCTAAATTCATAAAAGGAGATATTGTCTAAGAATCCAAAAGTGGTTGAGACATCAGTTGTCAAGTTGATAGAGCACTGTAGTGCCATCTTGCAAAATAAGCTTCCTAAAAAATGTGAAGATCCAGGGAGTTTTACTATACCCTGCTCTTTAACAAGTACTAAATTTAAAAAATCTTTGTGCGATTTAGGTGCTTCTATTAATCTTATGCCATTGTCTATTTTCAGGAAATTAGAGGGAGAGATTGGAGAAATCAGGTGGATACCTGTATCCTTGCAGCTGGCAGATCAGACCACAATCATACCTGAAGGAATAATGGAAGATGTGCTGGTTCGGGTAGGCAAATTTGTGTTCCTTGTGGATTTTATTGTGGTGAACATGGAGGAAAATAGGGAGGTCCCTCTGATTCTAGGAAGACCATCTTGGCTATAGGCAGAGCAATTCTAGATATCCAGGAAAAGCAGCTCATGCTCCGAGTGGGGGATGAAAAGCTGATTTTCAAAATGGAAGGAGAAAGGGGGGCCTGAAGGAGCAACTTGGAGAGAGTAAAGCGGATAAGTGTGGGGTGTACCCAAAGAAGGCGGAAAAGAAGCTCTCTGCGTGGATGTGTGCACTGGGTCAGGCGTGCAAATGAGATCCTGACTAGATGAATCAGAGAAGTTTCCTTTACCTCTTGCTTTATTTGTATGTCATGGGGACATGCCACAATTTAAAGTGTAGGATGGGGAATGTATATATGTATATGTGTAAGTCGTTTCTTTTGATTCTTTTGAGATTTTTTTTGACTTTTCCCTATGATGGATTTCCTCGACTGTCTTCATGAGGGATCAAAGTCGAAGAAAGTATTCTGTTTTTCTTAGGTAGTGTAATAATTCTCCCTTAGTTTTTCTTTGTGTTGCGGTTCTCTTTTAAGAATTTTTGTTGAACCGGCTATAGTCAGTTTTTCTTTTAGTAGGAGTAATGAAGTCTTGTGCTATGCATGAAATGGGAAATGACTTTCCTTTACTTTGTTGTTCCTTGATAGCGGTGAGTGCCTTATTTGTGACGCCTAAGCTCAGTTCTTGACTCGTCTATAAGTGACTTAAATTATTTGATTTTAATTTTGCTTAACTGCTTTGACTAGAGAGTCGGGATAGATCCGATCCTAAGTGAGTTATGTGCCAATGTGTGTGTGAGATTTTGTGATAGTCTGTGCATGTATGTTGATGTCTAGAACTTGCCTCGTGTGTTTGCAAAGCAAAATAGTAGTCTTGTTCAGTCTAGGAAGTGATATAGGCATTTCTTTGTTGAGCCACATATAGGCTTTTATCCACCTAATGAATGTGTATCTTAGTTAGCCGGTTGAGCCTATAATTCTATTTTTTTGGCAATCACACTACAAGCTTGACCACTTTGTTTGAATTGTCTATATTTGAACCTTTTATCTCTCGTGAGCACTTGATGTTGTTATGAGCTTGTAAAAGCTAAGTGAGGTGTGGTCGAATTCTGAGTGGAACTATAGAAAAAGGAGAAAGGCGCACTGTTTGAAAAATTATGAGAGCCACTTGTAGAGAATTGGAAAAAAAAGAGTTCGATTGAGAAAAAAAGGAGAAAAAAAATCAGAACTTAGAAAAGAAAAAAATGGATTCCATGCTAGTGGTAGTTCTCATCTTGTTTGTACTTAAAGATATTGGGAGCTTGATGCTATTACGAATGAAGGTTGGAGTTTGGTTCAACATAAGTGTGGGGTTTGAATTGTTAAATATGTATTAAAATGCTCAGAGAGGTGGAGTCACTATATCCAAATGTATCCTTCCCGTCCCACAACCTACATTACAACCAAAATAAAGTCCTACTTGATATTTGACTGAATGAGCTCAATTAGTAGAGTATACACTACGGGCAAGCCTATGGTACGTCTTCTGTGGCACATGAATTCAATTTCTGAGAACGAGTTAATTCTTTCTATCTTGAGTTTCATATTTTCTCTTGAATTTATCGTGTGTGGAAATACTCTCTATTGTTTGTGTGAAGGCACATGATTTGCGAAAGTAAGATGAATTCTTTGACCTCTGTGTTAGAGAAAGTGAGCATGTTGTGAAAAATGCGTGGTGCTTTTGAGGCGAGTCTTGAGGTTAGGATGTTATGATGGGGTGCTTAGTCTATTTTAAATATTCTTGGCATAATGCGTTAGGGAAGTTGTCTGATAAGAAGGTCGTCTCTATGTGAAGTGCAATTTGATTGCTCGAGGACGAGAAATGGTTTAAGTGTGAGGTGTTGATGGTAGGCTAAAATCACGTGTTTTAGTCATAGTTTGCACTCTAATTACTGCACTTTACTTGTGTTTGATCTTAAAATGTTAGTGTATTGCACTTATTATGTGTTTTATGCTTTGCAGAAAGTGATTTCGAGTTAAAATGTTATGCAGGAGCTAAATTGAACAAGTTGGAGCTTTGAAGTCTGAGTAAAAGCCCAAGGGATTAAACCGGGATCGCGTTCAGGGGTCGGGAGCCAAGTCTGGATGTTAAAACATGAAGAAAAAGAGTAACTCTGTAAAAAGATCCAAGTCAGGCCGCGTGGCAGTGTATTTCTGTTGCTACCCGTCAGAACATGCTCTTTGAACTTCTCCATTAGCACCCCGCATGGGGCGGCGCATGGCATGGCGCGCATATGCAATTTTCTCAGAGTATTTGTCCTGTTTCGACTTAGAAAAGATAATTTCACCTGGCCCCACTCCTACAGGGCATAAATACACCAAAAAGATATTTTTGAAGGGACTTTGGACCTTGGAACCTTTGGGAGAGCATTGGAGGCTACAAGACACGGGATTCCATCATCTTTCCATCAATTCAATACGGGAGTTTGGATTGTAACGTTAGATTGATGCTTTCTTACTCTTTAATTTTATTTGTGATGACTCCCTCCATGATTATGGAGTAGTTTACCTTAAGGTTTGACAGATATGGTATTTTGATAAATATTTGTGGATTTTAACTCTACTTCTTGCTTGAATTCGTTTATGGAGTTTTGAATTGTTACAACTTTATTCATCAGTTTATTTAATCGAAAAAGGAATATCTGAGTGGTTATCTTTGCATTCTTTTGTTTGATTTAATTCATTGATTCTCTTAAGTAATCGGAAGAGCTTGTCGAATTGTTGATTAAATCAAGTTAGGAGAATATTCGAGAGATGTTTTCCTAAGGACCAATCCATTAACGCATGATTGCATATTTTGCAATGCTTATATTAGTTCATCTCATATAGTTAAGATGTAACTGAGAGAGGAGTCTTGAATACACATTTGAACTAATCATCGAGTATTCTTGAGAATCATTAGAACATTAGAGTGAATTAAACTAGAGTTAAGTCCCAAATAGCTATCTTGCGCCTATCCTGTCAAGCCCTTATCCCTCACATTGAGAAGAAACCACTATGTGAATCCCCAATTCCTTGCTGTCAATTGTAAATTGCGTTATTTTAGTAGTTAAAGTTAGATCATAATTGTTTAACTCAAGTGTTGATCCTCCTGAATAGCGATTAAACCAGGAATCACTTGAACATAGTTTAAATCCAATCCCTGTGGAGACGATATTATACTATACCTTCTTTGATTAGCGAGCATCAATTTGGTGTTGTGTTTTGTGCTCATCAGAGTGGTATACCCTATGTATAAAATATCGTCAACTAGGGAGTGGTGTACCCTATGTTGAAAAACACAGCTAAGGATTGGTGTACCCTATACTAGTAAGGAGACTAGGGAGTGGTGTATCTGGTGTCTAAAAGAATGATATCAGGGAGTGGTGTACCCTGCATTTTAAGCTATATCTATAAAGATATCAGGAAGTGGTGTACTCTGCATTTAAGATCAATCTACTAGGGAGTGGTGTAGCCTATGTTGGAAAACACAACTAGGGATTGGTATGCTGTATACCAATAAGGAGACTAGGGAGTGGTGTATTCTATGTCTAAAATATCATCAACTAGGGAATGATGTATCGTATATTGGAAAACATAGCTAAGGATTGGTGTACCCTTATACTGGTAAGGACACTAAGGAGTGATGTACCCTATGTCTAGGAATGTCATCAACTAGGGAGTGGTGTACCCTATGTTGGAAAATGCAGAAAGGGATTGGTGTACCCTATACAAACATGATTTTGAATTTTCTCTCCTTTTACTCTTTTATTTATTTATTTATTTATAGAAAGAGTAAAATGCGGGAAAGAAGGACTTATATTTTTGAAAGTTTTGTTGTTGCAGGCTGTTTTTAGTCTCCGCGTGACGTCACTTTTGGTTGCACCTGCTTCTTGCAAGGTTATTTTTTGGATTGCACTTGTTTCTAGTATTTCAGCAAAGAATATTTGTTAGTTCGAAACGATGGCTGACTTTGTGGCCTTGAGTGTTTCAATCACTTGATGTCAGCCCTTCTTCTTTTGATGATGATTTCAACTGCAACTGGATACCGATTGCATTTCTGGCCCCGGAGAACCTTTGGCTTTTCAAACTTTTAATGGTGGTTGGTCGCGTGGGACTAAACCTTTTTCAACTTTAATTTTCCTTTGTAGCATTTCACTTTCGACTTTTTTCTTCCGAAGCATTAGGAAGCTTTAGCTTTTCAACCTTTGCAAAACGGTTCGCCATGTGGGACTTAACCTTTTCAACTTCATTTTGCCCTTGTAGGCACTTTAACTTGATTTCCTCCTTCCAAGATTTTTCGATTTTGAAGCATCAGCCACCATGGCCAGTCGGGGTCGACTTGATACCCTTGCCGAGGCTGGGTGCCTTTTGAATATATTAGCTTGTGTCAAACAAGAGCCCTATAAATTAGTCTTGCAATCTCTTCTTCACTTTAGTTTTTTTTTTTTTTGAGCAAAGTTAGACCTAAAGGGATTCAAAGAAAAACAAGTAATGGAATGGAGAATGAGTTTAGACAAGAGGTTTCCCTTTCAGGGAACAGAAAGAAGGACTTATCTGGGAGTACACCCGGACTTTAATGAACATGACATGCCTTTTGGACTGGATGCCTGATCTGTGTAAACCGTCCGACTCTTAGAAACTCATCACAACTTTTGCCATGAAACCGAGAAACCTTGTCTAGGACTGTGTTGATGTCGTGGCTGTGAGGATCCTCTTTTTGATCAGTAGTGCCATTTGCGGGTTTTCATCAGCTGACCTCTCTCATTTTCATTCTCTCTACTCACCATCACCATAAGGTGCCTGTGAGGGTTTTCACCAATAAGACTTTCTCATTTTATTTCTCTCATTTTGGTTGCATCATATCCAAGTAACTGTATCCTCCAATTCTTGAACATTCTCGTTGATTGATCAGAAGGACTTGAAAATGATTTGGATTGAATTACAACTTTGGTATCTTTCTAGTGAAACCATCGCCAAACCATTATAGCATCTGCCCCAGTTTTCACTTTTGGGTGAATGTGGATTTTTGTTTTGATGTGACCGAACCCCAGAGTGAGGCTGCCTACGTATCCTTTCGGAATCAGGTCGAACGTAGTTCAATTACATGAACTTGTTTTGATTTTTGTTTTGCTTTTCCTTTCTTTATTTCTTTTTTTTTTTTCATTTTCTTTCCACCTTTTTTTTTTCAATAATAATTTCTAGGTTCCAAATAGGGTAATCAAAGAAAGGGAACTGACTCAAATGGTTTGCAAAGGGTTTATAGTGTTTGGGTAGCGAGAAAGAAAGCCTTTGTTATCCCAATCAAAGAATGTTAAAGATGCGTAAAGGGTCAACCATAATACCTTTTGACCGCATCCACATTGACAACTGTCTCGGGGACATTTCCTTCGATGTCTCCCAAATAAAGTGCTCCTTTTGGTGATACTCTTGTTACAATGTATGGACATTTCAAATTCGGGGCGAATTTCTCTTTAGCTTCCTCGTGATGCGGAAGAATACGCCTCAAAACGAGTTGCCCCGCTTCAAGTTTTCTGGGCTGCACTTTCTTGTTGTAGGCACGGTCCATTCTTTGTTGGTACAACTGCTCATGGTAAACTGTAGCCAATCGATTTTCATCAATCATAGTCAATTGTTCCAACCGGGTTTTCACCCATTCATCATCCTCGATCTCGGCTTCAACAATGATCCAAAGAGAGGGAATCTCGACTTCTGCAGGTATTGCGGCTTCAGTGCCATAAACTAATAAGTAAGGAGTGGCCCAACTGATGTGTGCATGGTTGTGCGATATCCCAATAATGCAAAAGGCAACTTTTTATTCCATTATCTGGAACCCTGAACCATTTTCCAGAGGATGTTTTTAATGTTCTTGTTTGCAGCTTCAATGGAGCCATTAGCTTTTGGCCGATAAGGGGTAGAAATACGATGCGTAATTTTAAATTGTTCGCATACCTCCGTCATCAAGTGGCTGTTCAGATTTGCTGCGCTATCTGTAATGAAAGTTTTAGGAATACCAAAACGACAAATAATGTTGGAATGCACGAAGTCCACCACTGATTTCTTAGTGACGGCTTTGAAAGTGACTTCTTCAACCCACTTTGTGAAATAATCAATGGCAAATAAGATGAATCTGTGCCCATTTGAAGCTTTTGGCTCAATAGGCCCAATAACATCCATACCTCAGGCAACGAACAGGCAAGGCGCTAACATAGGATGAAGTTCCAAAGGCGGTGAATGAATCATGTCACTGTGTATCTAACACTGATGGCATTTTCGGACAAAATTGAAACAATCTTTTCCATGGTCATCCAATAATATCCTGCCCGGAGGATTTTCTTTTCCAGTACATACCCGTTCATGTGAGGCCCACATACTCCTGAATGCACTTCATTTATGATCCTATCAGCTTCTCGAGAATCTACACACCTTAATATATTTAGATTTGGAGTTCTTTTGTACAAGATTTTCCCACTCAAAAAAAAATCGCTTGCAAGCCTTCTGATAGTTCTTTTTTGATCCCCACTAGCTTGCTCGGGATATTCTTTTGTTTTTAAGAACCTTTTGATATCATGATACCATGGCTCACCATCTGGCTCTATTTCAATTGCGTTACAATAACTGTGCCTTTCTCGAATCTGAATTTCCAACGGGTCAATATGAGCATTACCGGGGTACGATAGCATTGAGGCCAAAGTAGCTAGTGCATCTGCTAGCTCATTATGGAATCGGAGAATATACTTGAACTCGACGGACTTAAACCATTTACTAAGATATTCCACATATTGATTATAAGGAATGAGTTTGATATTCTGAGTTTCCTACTAGGGCTTGCCGAATAATTAAATCAGAATCCCCCATGATTAATAACTCTTGTACATCCAGATCAACTACTATGTTCATGCCCATGATGCAGCTTCATACTCGGCAGTGTTGTTTGTGCAAAAGAACTAAAGTCGGGCCGTGGCCGGATAGTGTTGACCAGTGGGCGGGGTCAGATTGCCCCTATCCCTACCCCTTTTGCATTTACAGCCCCATCAAAGAACATTTTCCAGGCATTGATATTCTCTGGTATCACTTCAACTGAGTTTACTTCCTCGTCCGGAAAGTAAGTGCTTAAGGATTGGTATTCATCATCTACTAGGTTCTCATTTAGTTGATCCGCCAAGGCTTGAGCTTTCATTGCGGTGCGAGTGACATAGACAATGTCGAACTCGGTGAGCAGGATCTGCCACTTTGCTAACCTTCCAGTGGGCATCGGCTTTTGGAATATATACTTCAAAGGATCCATACTTGTTATGAGATATGTTGTGTAAGTCAACAAGTAATATCTCAGCTTTTTGGTGATCCAAGTTAGGGCACAGCGGGTTCTCTCCAACAAAGTGAACTTAACTTCATAACCGGTGAACTCTTGCTTAGATAATATATGGCTTGTTCTCTCTTCCTGGTTACACCGTGATACTCCTCCGACTGATTATATGGGTTTACATAAGAGTTTAAAGACAGTAAAGTAAAAACATTTGAGTTACACCCTGAAATAACCTGTAATGCAAAAAGATAGCAATACTGAACTACCGGGATTCCCGCCTGACGGGGAACAAGGCAGCCTCCAGTTTTGGAGCTTTAAATCTGGTCCCATATACTGCACCTCGGCACGGCTCGTGCCTTCCCCTAGCTGGACCATGTGGGATTCATATAGCATTTATTTCAGAGCTCCATAGATATCGTCAATTTCTTTGGCCGTAAAGGCCTCTTCTTCTTCCTCCACATACTTTTGTTTGAAAAATGATTGGGAGAGATGTGGGATGGGCTGTTACAGGACTAACCCATTTTCTTTCTATTTTCCAGCCCATGTTCTGTCAGCCGACGTAGCTCGGAAACCCAAACTAAAAGGCTTCTCATTCATGACCAGGGAAATTGGCTCAGTTTTACCCTAGAGGGATGCCCCGATCCCTTTCCAGGCATGTACGCATTTTTGATCATCTGGGTGGCAACCACAATTGAAGCATTGGACAAACAAGGTTGAGGTAGTGGGACCCCTTCTTCCAACTGGTCAGCGACCACAATTTCAAAATTCTTGATACACGATGTGCTCACTGCCCTCCCTGGCTTCAAGACACGGGACTGAGGGGTCACGGTACATAGATTGCTCGTCTTCTTCATGGACAATGATTTCTTGATTATCATAATCAAACTTGACCATCTGATAGAGAGTGGACGGAACAGCTCCGGCGACGTGAATCCATAGTCTGCCGAGAGGAAAATTGTACGAGGTTTCCATGTCCAAGTCTTGGAATGTCACCTCAAAGTCCACAGGGCCAATAGTTAAGACTAGATCAATATCTCCGATTGTATCCCTCTTAAACCCATCGAAGGCTCGTACACAGATATTGTTGGCCCGAATTATTTCTGTACTGATTTCCATCATCTAGAGCGTTGAGAGGGACAAATATCCACTCCAAACCCGCCATCCAGCATCACCCTTTTCACATAGTAGCCCTCGTATTTAATAGTCAAGTGGAGGGCTTTGTTGTGGGTAGCTCCCTCTACATGCAAATCGTCACGGCTAAATGAGATCTTATTGACCTCGAAAATTCTCTCGGCCATTCTTTCTAATTGGGCAACAGTAGTTTCATCTGGGACATACGCTTCGTGCAATTTTTTGAGTAGCACCTTTCGGTGTTCATCTGAGGTCAATAGTAGAGATAGAAGTGAGATCTGGGAGGGAGTTTTTTCGGAGTTGATCAATTATTAAGTACTCCGAAGTTTCCATTTTCCTAAAGAATTCCTCCACATATTCATTGCTCAGGGGTTTCTTGGGTGGCATCTGATTGTCCCTGTTTTGTTTAGCTTTCTTTAGCTCATTGGGGGTATAGTATCTCCTTGATCGAGTCATCTCATTGACTTCCTCCACAACTTCTTTCCCTTTGTTAGTGACAATTGTCTTGCTATATTCCAAGGGACCGCGGTAGGATCTTTTATCGGTGTTTATGGTGCGGGACCGTTAACCACGGGCTCAGTCAGCCTTGGTGATATTATCATCCCCCGCGCCACATGTGTTCCCTTCGGTACGTACAACTTTGGCACGTTCAATGTAACTTTCCTTTCATCAAACTTCATTGGAGTGCTGAGGACAAGTTGTTCTTTCCTCGGGGCTTTTGGAACATGAAGAACCAAATTCTTGGCAGTGCCGGCTCAGCTTTCGATTCAACGGCCTGAGGGATCAGAGCTATTTTCTTTTTAGTTTTTTTCGATTTTGCTGTTGCTTTAGGTTTTGCATCCGAATTAAGGCGATGGCAACAATGGCCTTCAGCGTCGGGTTAAATTCCTTATATCACATATCACGCCGATAACTGGCACGTCACTGTGAGCAGGAAATGGATTATTGGCCACATTGGGAGCCTCCTCGTCCCTTGGTCGATTCTTTTAGCTTCAATTAAGTCTTCAACCGCCCTCTTGAGGGTCTAGCAATCTTTTGTATTATGGCCTACCACCCCCGAATGGTATGCACTTCTGGCATCAGCCCTGTATGTCGGAGACTCGGAATTTAGCCGATTCGAAGTCACAGGTTGCAGTAAACCCAATTGGGTTAACTTCTGGAGCAAACTCTAGTATGATTCAGCAATGGGGGTGAAATGGTTTCTTTTGGGAGGCTCTTCGGGGTGTGGATTATATTGGGGTGTATTTTTTGGTGGGAGAGGATTATATAGCGCTTGGTAAGGATGGTTATTTTTGAGAGCTGGAGCTTAGTTTTGATTGTAATTTTGTTGGGGCCGTATGTAAGGTTGTGCGTTCATCACCGCATAGGGAGGCGGGCGTATGCAGCATAGTGGTGCGGGTAGTAATGTTGTGGGGTTCGGGGTGGCATATAAGATTGGTTAAATGATATGCGAGACCCCCTCGAGCTTGAAGCCATCATGGCTCCCTCTTCTCTCTTTCTCTGATTGGCTAGACCCCTCGGGCCATTCTAGATGGCTTGCGATGTAGCTTTAAGGGCTGCCTGACTCAATATCCTTCCTGTTTTCAACCATTTCCCCAATTTTTATGGCTTCGGCAAATGGCTTTCCTATGGCAGGCATCATGTTCTGGAAATAATCAGCCTCTTGCGCCTGCAAGAAAATCGTGACCATCTCTGTCTCATCCATTGGAGGCTTCACACGGGCAACTTGCTCGCGCCACTTAACAACATACTCACGGAAACTTACCGTGGATTCCTTTTTCAGATTATATAAGGAGTTTCTGTCCGGAGCAATATCCACATGTATTGAAATTGGCGGACAAAATCTCTGGCAAGGTTGTCCCGTACGTACCAGTGAGCAATTTCCTGGTCCATATACCATTCAGAGCAATTCCTACCAGACTCTCTCCAAAGTATGCCATCAGAAATTCCTCTTTTCTACCGGTGCCCCTTAGCTGGTTGCAGTACCTTTTCAAATGAGAAATAGGGTCTCCGTGCCCGTCATACTTTTTGAATTTTAGCGTTTTGAAAACCAGCCGGCAAATGGACATGTGGAAACATGCACAAGTCGGAGTAGGAGACACTCTTTTGGCCACTCAAGACCTGCATGTTCTTTAAACTCTGCTCCCGGCTTTTCATTTTCCGAGCCATTTCTTCTTTCTCGTGATTTTTGACTATTCTTTCTGGTTTGCCAGAAACTCATACTGTGGATGTTGAGTATATGAGTCCGGAGTGATATAGGTCATATCCTGCTGAAATTATGGGGCCTGGAATGTGAATGTCAGAGGTTCAAAACACGGCCTGGGCACGGTCGATTGCACCACAGTGAAGATAGGTGCCACAGAGAACAATGCTGGAGATGCCCCGGAAATCGGCACCTGGGGGGCGCACCACAGAAGACATGCTGGGTGCGTTAGACGGTATTGGAGGGCACCCACATGGGATAAACGGATTGGTCATAGGGACGTTGGTAGCCCCACCCGACCTTAGGATCAACTCAGGGAACCCAGGAATTGCATCCGGCGGTTCCCTACCATTAGACCAGGCGCCCAACATTTCCAACATGCGGAGATGCAACATCTTATTCTCTTCAATAGTTGCTGATTCTGGTTATGAAATAGTCAGTGTTGGGCTATCCTCAGGATTGATAATGTGTAGATTACTTTTAGAGGCCATCGAAGCCTTTCCTTTTAGATCTTGTGAAATAGGGATTGGAAGCAAGATTACTAACAAAAACCAACCACCTGAATAGAACCTGGCTAAATTGCAAGCACAATAACCTTGTTATTTTTGAAACATTTAACAAATAAGAAATCGCACGTTGGTATGCAATGCACCTAAACAGTTAAACGCTTCTACCACGTGTTGGCAAAGATCGCGTGTTTCATCCCTTCTGCTTTTAAATGTCTGTACTCTTTTCTTCCATTTCTTGTTCTCTTTTTCTCTTTTGTTTTGTCGCTCCTGATTATTCTCTTTTGCCTTTGATCGCTTGTTGTTTTTCTCTTTTTGTTTTGTCACTCTTCGTTTTTTTTTTCTTTGTTTTTCTCTCTTTTTTTGTTGATTTTTCACTCAGTTTTGTTTATGGCTATAATCGCATCTGATAGGGATTGCCTACGTATCATGATGCAACATGAATCAGATCATTATGTAGTTCAAGAAGATCGAGAAAAATATAAGAATTATTATTATTTATTTATTTTCTTTCATTTTCTTTTGAAAGGAAAACTTCTAAGGATTCTTTTTCTTTTTCTTTTTCTTTTTGTTTTGTATTTTGGGAATTTCGAAAGTAGAAAGAAAAATATATATTTTCTTTGGATATCGATTCGTTTTTTCTTTTTCTAAAGAAGACAGAAAATATTTTTGGATTTTGAATGTTGCCTTTGAATTTTTCGAAAGAAAGACTTCTAAGAAAATATTTCGGATTTCTGAGTTTTCTTTTAGTTTCCGAAAGAAAATTTCCGAAGAAGAAGAAAATATTTTTGGAATTCAAATTTTTGTTCTCTTTATGAAATTTACGACGGAGACACTTCTAAAGAAGAAAGAGAATTTTTTTTGAGTTTTTTGGTTTTTTGATTTTTTTTGTGGAATTTTTGGGAGAAAGACTTCTAAAGAAAGAAAAAATATATTTTGGAATTTTGATTTCTTTTTTCTTTTGTTTGTTTTCATTTTGTTTTTTAATGAAAGACTACGAAAAGAAAGAAATATGTTCTGGCTTAAAAATTATTATTTGGGATTTTCTAAAGGGCGACTTCTATAGAAGAAATTAAAGAAAATTATTTTTGATTTTTTTTGTGAAAGTTGGGGCCGGATCCGATGAAGATTGCCTACATATCTCACATCCGGTGAGAATCAGACTTGCGTAGTTCGGGCAAAACAGGGAAAACATGACACTTGAAAATTTTGGGTCAGTTTTAAATGACCTTTCTTTTCTTTTTTAAAAAGAAATTCGGCAGAGTTTCAGGGTTTTTCGAATACCAAAATTTTTGGTAATCAGATGAATTTTCTCTCTCCTACCTCTCACAACTGTTTTTTTCTTTCAATTTTCTGTCCCTATTTTAGGAACCAGTCAACATGCGAACCAGGTCAAACAAAATGCACAAGTAGCACGTAAGATGCATCAAGATGGTCTTGTAATTTTGGGTACACCTGTCCTAGACAGACTCAACCCTGTCTTAAGTCCCCAAAGTCAAATGCACGTGATGCAAACATAAGAGGCTTTGTTATTCTAGATTTAACTACTGGGGGGAGTGTTTTAGACCTGGCTTACCCAAGCTGACAGCTCGAGCCGAGGTGGGGGCAACGTACCGCGAGCACGAAAGTCTACCCGACCTATTTACTGATCCAACCTCATTCTAATTGCTATGACCTCTAACAGAAAAGTAGCCCACGTGCACGTGTGCACCATAAATTCAGAAGACTCGGAAGGGAGGCATAAGAAGATAATTTTATACAGTCCAAGTAATATCAAAGTGGTAAATAAGCGGCACTTAGCACATTAGGCCCACAAACACAGTAATATCATACAATCAAAAAAGCCAAGTATAGATCACATTACAAGCTCGAATTCTAAACCCTGAACCAGAAGTTCTGGATTCTTATCCCCAGCAGAATCGCCAGAGCTATCACACCTCCTTTTTACAGGAAAATAAGTTTTTCCAATTTAAGTGACATTATTGAAATGAGATTAATTTATTTTAATTAGGGTCACCAACCGAATTCTGCGGTTTTAGCGCGATCGCTTTATGATTATACCGAGCTTAATTAGTTGTTAATCACGTATTTTTAAACCTATGTGCATTTTACCTTTTACTGCTTTTAAATTACTTTGATCATCACGTTATGAATTATCTTTGAACAGACTACGTGCCAGTGAATCTATTTTATTTAGTGCACCAGAAATCATGTCACGCAGACGTGTAAGCCTACACCTATTTAGCCCTTTACACGTATAACCAGCAATGGGTCCATTTGGCCCTGCACCACTAGGTGGGCTGTGACATTGGTTCCAGGCCTCTTTTGAATTTCAGGCCCATATTCAGGCTTCATCAGAGCAAAACAAACAACTCAAATTCCAGAATTTACAATTACTCTGGATTTAACATTTTTAACACTAATTGTCGAACATATTTTTTTTACACATAATAGGAATATAATTGACTGGAATCATCCTACTGCGTTTGTACTTGCATTCAAATCTTAATCTAAAAGAACTCTAACATTTAACTCCACAAATAATTTCAATTAAAGTTACATGTCACAAATTCATATTACAATTACAAACATAAGAAATTATACTTCTATTTGAACAAAATCTGCATTGATTTCAAACACCTGTGACGGCCTTGTTTTGGCTTTGCGATTTACAGATTTGGCCAAATTCATATTAAAGTTCTAAATATAAGAAATTATACTTCTATTTGAGCAAAATCTGCGTTGATTTCTAACATCTCTGACGGTCCTATTTTGGCTTTGCGATTTACAGATTTGATCAACTAGTGGCCAAATCTATGAATTACAGCCATGTTCATTGCAGCAAAGTCCCTTCCCTGTCATGAGCTTAACTACTAGGCACTTCTCAACCCATCATCAGGAACACATTCGAATCAAAATTCATACTCAAACAATTTGTGATACAGAAATATCAATAGCAAAAATTAATCAGAGGCATGCATCCTTTGTTCAACCACAATATCAGGTATTTTAAGCATATTGTATAAACATCTCACATATATGTGAACATAAGAATCACATGAATACAATAACGCAACTGAAACTCATAAAAATAATAGAGTATTCTGATTATGATAAAGTTTAAAATTGTACAAGTTTATTGATGTGCACCTAGACTTGAAAACAAGCTGGAAATAGCCAAAGAAAGGCAACAGAGATGAAGAATGAAGCTCAGCAAATCCAGGAACAAGCAGAATCAACAAATCAGCACCTTTAACAGCTCAATCACTTGAGAAATCCCAGAAATATTAAATGGATGAATTAAAATCTGAAAACAGCTTCAAAATCTCCTTTTCTACTCCGTTTTTCTCCTCTTTTCTGAAGCTTTTCTGTTGTTTTTCTTAAGAAACTTTGCAACTCAGATTTGGAGCTCTAGGATTTTTAGCTCCTGATGTGATTTTTGCGTGTCTAAAAATGTGTGAGAGTATGTCTTTTTATAGCATGGATTTTAAGGTAGCCTGCAAAATTTTTTATTTCTTTTTCACCCTTGTAACTTTCTACTTTTACCCCTTTTTCCAAAATTCTGACCTGTTTCTATTTTTCCTTTGCAGTGATAGTCCCTTTTTTTCTTTTTCCTAGAAGCTTCTTCTCTAACTAACTAAGATTCCCTAAATTTCCCTTCACCACTTTAATATTTGTAATTTTCAGAACTCAATCACTCTTTTTACTTCTGACTCTTCTTTTACCTAATGCTTAGCTTTACCAAATAACACACTCTTGGGCCTGGGCAAGTCACCCTGGCCAAATGGTCCACACCATGCAACACCAACTCATCAAGACCAAACGGAAATCAAAATCAAAGAACGCATCAGTTCCTATTTCGATTTCAAGATTAAACTTAAATAAAATAATGATAGTACTAACTAATATGAGACCTCATTAACAATCAACTACCAATTTAATCAACAGACCTTAGCACAATTAAATAAAAGCTAATTAAACTCGCCCTCCATTAATCTGAAACGAACTCCTAATTAATCTACTCTTAAACATGTAATGCAATCAACCAAAAATGCCTAAAGAAATCCGGCAGTGGTCGATGTCGTTACGCGAGCACTGCTTCATGCTTGAAAGGCAGAGCTAGTGCTACATGTAACGATAACGACCATGGTCAGTCGAAGAATCAAATATAGGGAGATACTCCAAGGCTACGAAGGTCTGTCAATTTGAGATATTGAGGATTTTGACAGGAAAAGAAAGGACAAAGAAAATTGTTCAAGCTCCGGCGGGTCAACAACAGGTTTACCAGAGTCCGACCCCCGTGAAATGATGTGAAACCAACAACAATGGAAAGTACTCATCGAGGACAGACATTTGGTGTAAGTTTTACCTCGAAACGGGTCCAAGTTGATGAGGAATTGAAAATGAAATGAAAAAAGATTGGGGTTTTTTTTTGGATCTGAGATCTTTAATTCAAGAAAATTGGGTGATCTTTACAGTTATATGTGGAATGGCTGGCCATTTCGCGGCCGTTGGATGAAGGGAGAATGAACGGCTGTGATTGATGAGCACCAAAATGGTGTCATTTCGTTTAATCATGGGTGAACCGGCTTGTTTGAATGAACTGAGCGGGCATCTCATGAAATTGGGCCTCAAACACTGGGCCCAAACGACTTAGAAAACTCAGCAGCCCCCACCTCTCTTTACTCTTTGTTAATTTTTCAAAATTAGCCACTTTAGACTCAATTTCTATTTAAAATCAATTTTGTATAGCTAACCTATTTATCAATTTTACCTAATGATTTACTAATGAACTAATTAATTAATTAATTAATTTTAAGAATACAAAATAATGACAAGGCGACTAATGCATTTTTGTGATTTTTATGTAATTATGCCCTTAAAACTATGAATGAGAAATCTAAAAATGCAAAGATGAAAGATAAAATGTTTTTTGATGGTTTTAAAATATTTTCAATGATGCAAATTATCTATTAATGCAATAAAAATGCAATCAAATACACGAATAAAATTTCTAATATTCTACAAAGCAATTAAAAATTATTTTGAATAGAAAAAATGAATAATTTAAGCTCGAGTATTAAAGGGTAAATAGTTTGGACTTAATGAGTATAAAGTGAGTTTTTTCCATTTTTAAAGCTGTGTCAAAGTAAAAGAAGAAAGCCCATGCTTTTGCAAATTGCTTGTCTGTCTGTCTGTCTCTCTCTCGCAGCTTGTGGTTGAAACCATGCATGCATTTCAAAAATCTTGTTTAGACATTTAGGCAGCTTATAGACTCATGTGAATATCAGTTATAAATAGGGAAAATTACGTGACACATTAAATATTTATACTGTATTTATTTTTTGTAGCTATACTTTCAGTAAATTTATTATTCATAGCTATATTCAAATTTTATAGCAAATCCATAAAACAAGAGATTAATTGTTTTAAACTGAAACAAGAGAGCAACAAGTTTTCGTAGCTTAGTTGGTTAGAGTGCTCTCTTAGTTAGCAAAGGTTTTGTGTTTGACTCCCAACAATAATATTTTATTTTTCTGTATTTCTGTATTTCGCCTTAGTTGTAGCTGTTGAAAGGATTCAAGATTTTCTATATGTTTAATAAATTTATTCTATTTGCACAGTATAAACTTTTAACGTATTCTTTGGTCTGAGAAACAAGGTGATCTCGAAATTTTTTGCGGATTTTTAGTTTATGAATTTTATATTCCATAATAAGGCAGCTTACTAGGTTCTTTATAAATTATTTATGGATGTTAAGTGAATTTTTCAACAGTCAAAGTAGGACTGATTAGCTGAGGAGTTCATTATTCCTTGCCAGTCGTAGTATTACACTACTACGAAGGAAAAATCATACTCTCATAGAAGCGCTACTTAGCTCATAAGCTGTACGACTAACCATACAATAAATTATACTAGTATTTTTTTTAATTATAACCACTAACATCACTATGTTCCAGCGTTACGGTTTTGATACTCTCTTGTGAAGATCCAAAAATTCCTGTCAGAAAAGTTTTGTCCAATCAGTTCACCTTAATTTGTCTGTGCCTTATTTGAAACTAACGCATATAATACATAATTCGCTACAAGAAATGTGATTTTCTGTGACGGAATTTCGTGACGACTAATTAGGCCGCCGCAAGAAGTAAGGCTTTAATAGCGACAATAAGTGGTTGCCACCAAAGGTGATGGTTTTAATGGCGACTCAGATAGTCGCCGCAGAAAACATGATATTAGTGGCGACTCTGCGTTGGTCGCAACGAATATCTACTAAGTTTTCTCATAAAATGTGGCTGAACTACTTTTCGTGGCGACTGATAAGTGGTCGCCGTTAAAAGATTTTGTCGAGTTGAGCTTTTGTGTAGACCTTCTTAGTCGCCATTGGTGGCGGATCCACCATGTAGGATGGGGGTGGTATGGAAGCCGCTACGTTGGTAAAATTATCATATATTTATATAG
This sequence comes from Nicotiana obtusifolia, assembly GCA_002018475.1. NCBI lineage: Eukaryota > Viridiplantae > Streptophyta > Magnoliopsida > Solanales > Solanaceae > Nicotiana > Nicotiana obtusifolia. Next base: position 85,869 of record MCJB01003814.1, read on the forward strand.
AAATTTTCTTAAACGAGTTTTAAATATTTGATCCCGCCACCCCCAGTTGCAAACTAGACAAATGTGCCATAACCGGTAGGCATTTTAAAAAGCTTTTCTCCTGTGTAAAATTAAAGTTCGAATTTATCTTTGAACCTTATATGACTTTCCCTTTTCGTTGTGCTTTTTATTTCCTTTGTCCCAATAATTTTCCTTTTTGGCTACCTCCTAATTTTTTATTTATTGTTTATTAGTTTTTTATTTTTTTTCTATATTCTATTATTTTATCTGTGATCTTTAACAAGATCACTCAAAAAAGAGCCTCCAAAATTTAAAATTTGATAAAATAAACATCTCTCTTAATCTCAAATCTTTTAATTTTTTCTTTCAAAATCAAAAAACTTGGGTCTTGATAGGAATTTTCGATTGAGATCAAATTTAATTTTTATAATTTTTTATTATAACATATATATTTGTGCTATTTTATAATTGTTAAATACAACTTAAATCTCTTTACTATTAAATTATGATGAATATTTTGCAAGCATTGCCTTACTTTTTGGGATCTTATAGTTTATCTAATTCTGCATTTATTCATGGGGTATAATTTATCTGTTGAAAATAATTTTTTTATTATTCTTATTCTGATCGGTGAAATTTCCTTATTGAAGATGTTATTTTACTTGTGCAAACTTATTTTAGCATACAAAAAAGATGTAGTTCCCAATTAAAAATATTGATTTTACTTGTATTGTTGATAATGAAGGTGTGACCTTCTTTAAAATGCTAATTACATTTGCTTCTTGATGTCTGAGATGTAATTTTTAGTTAACAACTACAACAACATATCCAGTAAAATCTCATAAGTAGGGTATCGATAAAGATATAATGTTCATATTTGCAAATAAAAAATACCAACTAAATTGCCCGAATAAACTAAAATAAATGAAGTGAACAAGCGTTCGGAACAAATTCTATATTAATTATTACAAGCTCTACCTTAAAGGAAATTATAGAATCCTTCGCCTCTAAATCCTATATGCCTCTCTGGTCACCACTATTTCGTTTGTTTGGTATTGTTTAAATTTTTATGTAAATCCAAATCTAACCAAGCTCTAGCGAATCGACTTAATGCGGAATTGACCTCTCTGAGGGCTTTCTTTAAGGTAGCAATTTCACAATTTTGCTTCAGATCTGCAATCCTATATGATATCAGCGCCTCTCCGCTACTGAATGCGGTCCCTATCTCCAAAATCGGTAAGTTTCTGGTCCTTATTAAACGATCATAAACTCTCATGCTATTGGATGCTATTCTATTTATCTTTTGATTAAAAAAAATTTATGAAGCAATAATATAAGGAACGGCATCTGTAGAGGCTCTTTTATTTATATCAACTGGATAATTTGAGTATTGGCACAGGTTTGTATGCAAAAGGTAGTGCTGTACTTAGGATCTGTACATCCGAAATTGGCGTGGAATTAGTTTACAGTATAGAGAACTTCACTATAATAGGAAAAACGAATTTCGTTTGATGTACAGTGTGAATTGAGATTGAAGAAAAGAAAAGAAAAAGATTTTCCCAAGTAAAAGGTCTACTAAAAAGATATAGCCTGAGAGTTATATTACTAATTTGATACCTTGCTATGACTCTGCTGATATGTGATGTGTAATGTGAGATTAGATATCGGAATTTAGAGGACTGCGCATCAGAATTTGACTATTTGAAAACCAATAGCTTACCATTTTCCAATAACCCGGTGTCAAATTTGATCATGCAGTAAGTAAGCATAAACAACTAATTAAATGTTCATTATGCAGATACTAGTTGTCTGGTCAAGTGCTGTTTTGCTTTACTTGTGGATTAATACACATTTTAATACCTGCTTATTTTGTTGTTTCCTATGATTTTTTTCTTTTCCCTAATAGTGATGTCTTGCTAAAAAAGTAGGCATGTGAAATTGAATCCTTCGGGTGAGTAATTTGGAGTCTGACCATTTAGGAAGTATGTGAAGAACAAATTATGTATTGTGCAGGATGCAAGGTTCACTGGCATGCATATGGTAAATGACTACTATCAAATTCTAGTCCTTCTACCAGCTGCATTGTTCAACATGGTAACTAATTGAAAATTGTATGAGAATCACAAAGAAAACATTCCCCCTATGTGCGACATAAGGTAGAATGGTTTTTATTCATCCTTAGCTTCTTGGAAAATTGAACTGGTGCATTCAGTGGCGGAGCCACCTTATAGGAAGGGGTGTCAAATGACACCCCTTTGCGGAAAAAATACACTGCGTAGGTAGGTAAAAAGTAAATTATATGTGGGGTCCTGTCCCTTAGACGACTTGAGTAATGGGAGAATGGCAACTGGGCCCTGTAGTGGTAGAACCTCGTGAACCGTGCATACTATATATACTATGTATCGACTCCCCTTAATTTCCTGGTATGGATTTGACACCCCTTCGCGGGAAAAATACACCGCATAGGTAGGTAAAAAATTAAATTATATGTATAATACTATGTATTGACTCCCCTTAATTTCCTGGTATGTTTACTTTTATATATTTTGACGTCCCTTAAGCAAAATTCTGGCTTCGCCACTGAGTGCATTGCTATTCGTCCTATATGTGTGACATAATATAAATCTTCATTTGTGCCTATATTCCTGATTTTCTATTCATTGTTAGGAAGCGTTTGTTGCCTACTGTTTTGACCAAATTATAGGCATGATGAGTAGTATCATCTATGGCATACTCTCAATCTCTCACATGAGAAGCGGTAGTCCTATAAACTTAAGACTAAAACTGTTTGATTCAAGAGATGCATCAATCTGTTGTTATCTATGTTATCTCTCATTTGCTGCTTGCTACCCTGTTTGCTACATGCTTAGAAAATTTCTGGTTTAGCTATTGGTATTGCGATTCCTTAGCCTACTCTAGTCTCTGCTAACTTGTTCAAGCAGGTTAGAGAATTGTTAAGTCATTTTGCAGGATCTTGTGTGCTTTGTCTAGTTGATTTTACATGATCATGCTTAAAAAAATTATTGTCCTATCTCTGGTGCTCTCTTCTTTATTGTGCTCCATGTGCCTAATTAATTATTTTTTTGGTTGAAATGTTAGAACATGTTATGATTTAGAAGAAGTGATAGTCTGAAAGTTGGTCTTCGTTCCAGTACCAATTTTAAAAAAGTTTATGTTCGATATCTTAAATAATCAAATTACAGTTATAAGGAATTATACCTCATCCTGCATTACCTCAGAAGAAAGAAAAAGGTAGCTAGTTATCTAATACCTGATAAGAAACAATACAAGTTTTGTCATCGCGCTCTTTTTGTTTGAGGAAATTGTTTTATTAGCGTTTGTCTACATGGTGAACAGTTGACTGTGAGTATGAAGCTTGTATCCGTTTATGTTATTGAGTTTGTTTGTATGATCTTATCCCATTATTTACTTCGTTATAGTTTCTGCCATCTTTTTCAAGATGATCCTAGAGTTTCTCAAAATCTAGTTCCTGCTTAATATTGAATTATCAAAGTGAACCTTTGCATTCTTCTTCTCTTTTTTTGTTTTCAGCGGTACAGATTCTTCAAAGATGGGAGCTGGTTGCCAAGAAGGAATTTGAAGACATTTTGTGGGGTTTTTTTTTTGGCCATGTTTATATACAACTACAATGTATTATGAAGTATTATGTACACTTTACATTATGATATCTCAGTAATGAAATATTTTTGGTATTATCTTTGTATTGGTAATGGACTACTGTTATATTGCTTGGCAATTAATGAGTTTATAGTAAAATATCTTTTTTATTTTATTTTTTTTCAAAAAAAAAAGTTTTTGTGGCTACCTATTGTCGCCACTAAAATTGTATTAAGTAACATAGGTTATTTGGCGCGACTCAAAGTGACCACGAATGATGCCTGTAACGACCATGGTCGCCACAGGAACCCTTCCTTCAGTGGCGACCTCTTTATCTGAACTCATTAGTTTGTACTCTTCGGCGACTTTAACCTTTAGCGACAACCGTAGTCGCAACAGATACTAATCTTTTGCGGCGACTTGCCATGAACGGTCTCCTTTTAGCTGCGACTTTTGTTGCCACAAAAGGCTCATTTCTTGTAGTGAAACAATAAGATCGTCTAACATACTTATGCACATTTCTCCACAGAATAAGCAGGGACGAAAGTCTCGGAGGTCAACGGAACAAGTCTTCCATTACTTTGGTAAACAGTAGGGACAACCCCAGCTTGCCGCCTCGACAGATATCAGTTACCTCCATACATCGTCCATAACTCGGACGCAGAATCAAGCACATGCAAGGTACAGTTATCGCCGTATCTCGCATCCATTGACCGCAAAACATGAGCTGTCATCCCTTTTTTTAAGTTGGCGCTTGAATGCATGTCATTACTAGCTAATTATGCAATGCCGTAATATAGGCACATGACGTGAAGCAACATGTATTAGCCATACATAAAACACATGCCCCTGAAATGACACTAGCAAAGAATGGGTCAGCTGTCGAGTCCAAGTGCCATCAAATTTCACAAGGAGTTCACGGAGGATATATATGAGCAAACGTGCAATAGTACTTTGGATTCCGCCAGTGGCTATACGACTATCAACCTCTTACCAAAACAAGCGAAGCATATAGAACAAAGCCGTGGCCTACCGGGACATCTTATGAATGACTTTTTGATCATTAATTAATACTTGCCAATTATATTTCCACAGGAAGTATGATAAGAGAGAAAATTCCATAGAAGGTCGATTTTTGGGAAATAGTAATGACTCTGACTCATAGGCAGACCTTCGTGTATGGCC
>MCJB01003814.1:91052-113867 GCA_002018475.1 Nicotiana obtusifolia
CCCCCCCCCCCCCCCTAATCAAACAAAACCTTTTTTCTTTTAATCTTTTTTTCAACACTTTTTTGTTTTGATTAAACCTCAACCTTAAAAACTCCAAATCACTTCTTTCTCTTTTCTTTTTCCAATAAAGAGTGTTCAATATATGTGTATCTTATTAAATCTAATATTTTATCTTAATATACAGTGTAATTTTTTGATCAAGGATGGTCAGGCCGGACCCAACAACTATCGGTAAAGTTCTCTGCTCTGTCTATATTAAAGATAGTGATACCTCCGTCATTTTCAAATTCTGGGTCCGTCTCCGTCACTTCTGCTTAATTTTAACTCTCTTAGACGTGTCTAATGATATGCTCATAAACACCAGCCTCTTTCTATTGGAATTTCACACTGTTGAGATATAGACATTGTAAGATCCAAAAATCTACGAAAAAAGCTAACTAGCGACCAAAAGATATACAATCCAATGAACATTGAGTAAATTGAAACCATCGTCTTCACTGATCATGCGTAGTTACTCTCTATAACTTAGGTGCGAAATAAAACGAAAAAGATGTATTTTGAAATTCACAAGTCACTAATTTGACGTGCAATGGTGTTCTGTTAGTTCCTACTGGTGAAATTTATACGTAAGTACGTCCGATGCAAGCGATGCCATTTAATTAACAACAATCCAATATAATTCTATAAGTGGAATCTGAATGCTTTCATTCTTAACTTCAAAATAAGCCCCATATGAGGTCCGTTTTAAGCAAATAATATTAGTTTGGATTATTATAAAAGATCAGCGTTTCGATGATATATCTTGCAGAAATATCGCCAGATGGGTGTCTTTAACTGCGCAACAGTTCGGAAATTAACCACACGTACGCCTACCCAACTTTTCTTCACTCCCAACATGTTCAGAATCAAAGAACACGTACGTATTCCACTCACGAAAAAAGAAGAAGAATATATTCCAAAAGATTTCAAACCACGGTCATTTGGGAGAACGAGAACTGCACAACAGCAAAACAGCCGGTGGGGACCCTTGGAATTGGACAAGGATATATATAAGCTGAAATAGTGGCGAAGCAATATTTTCATCATGGAAAGATATAATATAAAAAATAAAATACACTAAAAATCAAAACTTAATGTGGTTCATTCGGATATTCATTTCTATTTCTCCTTTTTACTTGCTGGATATCCATTAATATCAAAACTTAATGTGGTTTCAAAGCTTGATTGAATAAAAGTAAGCGGAAAAAAAAGAAGTAAAAGAGAGAAATTTTCAAGATCGGAACTGCTACTTAGGTTGTGAATATGATGATATTTCATGCTCGTTATCAGAGATCAGATTTGGTTCATTTCTTTCCTTAACCCATTTTCAATATTGAATGAGTATAATCTAGCATTCATCTCCTTCTGCCCTGTATCTTAAAACGACTTATAAGAAGGAAAAAAAAATCAAATAGTACTCCATGCATATTGATTTGTTCTTTTTTATCTCGCTGAGGTGGTAGCTGTCTTCTCCAAGTGCGTAAGCTAATAAACTTAACCGAAGGCCGCATTTACATTGCGCAGGACCGTGGAAATTGAAAACAAAAAATCAATCTTCTTAACTGCAGAAACTATACCACGACCGTACCGTTGCCATCCCTATAGTCATATTCATACAACAAATGTCCTTCGTACCAATGCCACTACCGTACACTAAATGAGAAACCTAGCGACCAAATGTCCAAAAAAAACCACTTCGCTCATACCACCTATCAACTCTTAATGATACATCATACATAATTAGGTGTAATTAGTTCAAAAATTCTTTTAAAGAGTTCGTGTACACAAATTATTAAACCCAAGAAATATCATCTCTGATTTCAGTCTACTTCAGTAAAGAATAGATTTCCATATCACAGCAGGATATTTTGTCATACGTTCCTCTACCAGGGACAACCACGTTCAATTACACTCTCTATTGTCCTATCTTCATCGTTGTACCAGCAGAAAAAGTAATGATAAATTAAAGCTGAACGTACAACAAATTAAACATGAAAAGGATCTTATGTTAGAAACACAAAAGCAACCCAGGTCAGATTAGTTACCATCTCTTAACATGGTTCAAATTAGTACGTAGTGATACTAGTATTTTAACAAATACTATCAACATCTCCTCAGAAGAACAAAGAGCAGCTCGAACACACTTCTGTGAACCACAACTACCATAACTAGATCTGCTACCACCCAAATCACCTTGAAAACCCAAGAGATATAAAAATGACAACTCCCAATTCCCACCACCCCACTAGAAAAAGTTGTAAAAAATATTTACAATTTCCTTTTGATAGAGAAGCATGCAGTTCATCCGTGCAATCCATGCCTTGCTATTTCATGTACGTACACAAGCCTAAGGTGGCAGTTGTATAGATTTACTCTTTTACCCTTTGGGTTGAGTTGATATTACTATACCTACCGGCCCAAAGAGAGAGCTGCCTTTGTATCCAACCTCCATGCATATCCGCCGCCGTCCATTCTCCACACATCACACGGCAGAATTAACGAGTTTTTCTCCTTCCCGCTTCTAATCACCCTAACCTGGCACGTGAACGCCGCCGTGTTTTTGTTCTCCGGCAGCAGTAGATCTTCTTTCATCACCAGCCAAACAACTACTTCTCCGGTCTCCCCTACTACGCCTCCGTCACTCACCATCTCCTTGTACGCCTTATTGGCCCACCTAACTCTGTTTAAACCGTCTGATACAAACCCTGGACAGCTGTCCCGTTCCAGATTTACCAGCTTCTCCTCATCCGTACGTCCTAGCCCATACCCTTCTACCCACGCGTCAGTCACGCTTTCCACTTTTACCCATGACCCCACCACCCTTACCGGCTGAGGCAACATCACTACTGAACGATCCATACCAACCCCTCCGTAACCCTGCAACTGACTATTATCATTATTATTCCCTTGGCTACCAAAGTTTAACCAGATCGGAGCATATTTTTCTGGTTTTTTCACCAAACCTACTGAATGATCGCCAGGAGAGTCCTTCCTTTCAGGAGACTGGGATAATAAGGGTAAGGTAACTACCGCTTGCCCACCAGATAGAGTCTTAGCGTTGGACTCATTTTCCTCAGGTGAAGTGGCCTTCTTTTTTCTACCACTAGGACTACGACTTCCGCTATTAGATCTCTTGTTAGAAGTGCTACTAGTGTTTTTATTATTATCTTTAACGTACCTTCGCTTCCAACGGCCAGTACGAACAGGAACTTCAGTCTTTTGTGGCGGAGTAGAAGCGCTGGAAACGGACCCACCAGCGGCTGGTTTAGGAGCGATGGGTCTGAATCTGAGCATTATCCGGTCCACTTTTGACATATCGTACGCACCACCCCCTGCGTACCTAGCAATACAACACCCTCCTCTACCATCCATTTCCTTATTTTCGTTTCTCTCTTAATTACTCCAGTCTAAAAGGAGAACTATACCAGAGTATGTCTCTTAGATTTTGGGATTTTGTTAATGTTCCAGAAAAGCAAGGTGAAAATTATGAATGCAGAGAGAAGTCAAGGGAGAGGTGGTGAATTTATAAGTGGGAAGAGAGAGGAGAGGACGCGTGTGAGGGGGGTGAATACCACGTGGGAGAAGAGAGGTGAAACAGCGCAGAGAGCTTATTGGTTAGTGACGTGGCGCTAGATTAAGGTGAGCCCCACGTGACGGAACCTATCGGAAGGAGGGTTTCCTCTGGGGCCCATTATTGGCCAATAGGAATGCAGGGAGTGTTAAGTATGGCATCAAAAGCGGGGCACGTAGATCTTTGTAGGACGTGTATAGTGGAGTTTGTTCCAGAAGGTGAATACGTGGTCCAATTATACAGGATCATCTTAGACTCTCTCTGTCCATTGCACCACGTGGACGGAAGATACGACCGCCAGAATTGCTCCTTCCTAACTTCTCATATTTTGACCAAACCAATGGACCATTGTTAGGGAAATAGCATACAACACCCAGCGCTTCAAACTCATTATATATTTCAGCTTATATTTTCTATTTCTTATAATTATACATATATATATATATTTACCTTCTGTATCAAAAGTTAATAACTCTATTCATATCATAATTTTTTAAAATATCACAATTAATGTGTGAATAGATATTACTCCTATTTGAATGGTTAGGTGTAAAATAGTATGCGAAATATACTCTTTTGCATATTTATTTAATGGAAATAATAAGTATGATATTTTCTCATTTTTATTCTTGTATTTTGGTAGGAATAACAAGTTGTGTAGACATGATAGTATTCGCAAATAAATTAATGTTTGTAAATATTGAATTGAACATGAGATTATGGGTTTCAAAGGAGATATATTTGAACTTTGATTGAATGTTAAAATAGTGATTTGTGTGTATTTATTTATCTCTAAGGAGAAAAAAATTATTAATCCAAACTTTTAATTTGTGCAATCAAAATTTCAATTTTCACAAAAGAAAAATTATTTTCAAATTCAGATATTTAATATCGTTTTCTTAAACTTCAAATAATTTTGCTTCAACTTCAGATAAAATATTGTCCGAAGATATCTGATGCGGGGAAAGAAAATATTGTTCGAAGACGTACGAACAAGTTTAATAAAGAAAGGATCCTTTATTTGTTTGGTAAAAAATAAAGTAGCAACGAATAATATGGTTTTATTTTTGGACTCGTTAGTTTTTTCTCCTACCTTTACTTTTCTCTTCTTCTTTTTTTTAACTTCTTCTTTCCTAACTTCTAACACTAGGTTGAAAACGCTTTTGATCCAATGTTTCCGATCCACTAATATACTGGATTGCCGCATCAGATTTACTTGGAATTTCTTTCCTTCTTCCTCTTTCTTTTTTCTTTACTTTTTACTATGCTTTTAAGTGTTTTGCTTTTCAACAAAAAAATTACTACAGCAGCAACACTTGATGTTTTCTTTTATTTCCCGTTGAATTTGAGAGCTTAATTGTTTGGATGATTTTATGCTTTTTGCATTACGGAAGATAAATTAGCTTTAAGCAAATTTTCAACAAGTAAACTATAACAACTTATAAAAATCATAACCAACGGATTTATACAAGCAGTTTAGGAAAATAATGAAACTACAGTTTCGTTTTCATGTTTTAATAAAAAAAATGAAAAAGGGCCAAATATACTCCTGTACTAGCAGAAAAGGTTTAAATATACCCTTCGTTATACTTTGAGCCTAAATATACCCCTGTCGTTATATTATTAATTCAAATATACCCCTTTTCCGTTAAGTTTGTCCAAAGTAGACATCTAATCTTACTTGGCACTGACATTTGATGAGGTGGATGTCACATGGCTTGCTATCTCATCGTCCCTAATCCATATATAAAAGACTAAACCTTATCAATTATTAGTGTCATGTAGGATTGAATGTTCACTTTAGACAAACTTAATAAAATATGAGGATATTTGAATAAATAATATTACGACAAAATTATATTTAAATCCAAAATATGCCAAAAATATATTTAAACTTTTCCTCGTGATATATCATATATTTGGCCCTTTGCCGTAGAAAAAATGATAGGTGATGGCTGAATGGTCAAACATGTTAATTTGCCTTCTACTGAAACAGACTGAATATCGATATTTACTGCGCCAATTAAATTGACTAGACAAAAGGACAAATAGACAATGTTTTACCTCTAACGTCAACTGAATTTTTTGTTCTTTATAAATTTATTTTAAATTTTACTATTTTAATTTTTTATATATGAAAAATTTATTTTTATACGTAAAAAAATTTATTTTTTACACATAAAAATTTAAAAAAATTATTTTTTTAAATTCAAAATTACAAAGTTCCATAATATACAAATAGCACTAGATATTTTTTGGCACATAACTCAGAATATGACGTGACTTACCATCATACATTCATACCATACAATTCATTTCGTGTCTAGCCAAAAAGGTGAAAATAAATTGCAGACATTCAATATACTACTTGATCTTTTACTTTTAACCAATAAAAATGATCTTATTGGAATTTCATAGTCGACTTGTTAGCTTATGCGTGCTTGGACTATATTATAAGAGAGTTTTTTTATTTGATAGGTACAGGATACTGAGCGTGATGATCTAAGTAGCACTCCTCAATTTTTTGTCTTAATTTTACTTAATACAAAGTTAATTAATAAATAGATAAAAACTTCTAAAAATTTATTATTTTAAATATGGATGTCATAATATTTGTGTGACTATAAGTCACATTCTCTCCTTAATTCTTTGTTTTACCGTATAGAAAAAGGATATTTTGATAAATAATTGGAAAAAATTGACATATACCAAAATATGTAAAGATCAATGCTTAATGCTTATACTATTTTATTTTATATGACGCTCTGTTAAGAAAAGCTTACGATATTTCTGTATTGATTAGCAATCTCTATTACCCTATAGGATCTTACTTGAATAAAACCTTATTTTATTAGATGAGAGAAAGATAAAAGGCTATGTGAATTTTTTAACATTTCTTGTTTAATTGCTTGTAGTGAAATTCTTTTTTGATACTTTACATACTTTTTAACTGCTGAGTACTAAAGCTCTTGCTCTCGTATATGTATCTTATTACTTAACTCATGTATCAGTATGCACCTTGCCTCCAATGGTGTCATATGAAAACTTTGGGATGTTTGGTTAAGCTTATAAGTTGGTCAAATTAACTTATAAGTACATTTTAGTTTTTTTACGCGTTTGGTAAATATTTAAGTGCTTATAAGTTAAGTGTTTATAATCAGCCATAAGCTATAAGTTGGTCACCTCCAACTTATGACTTTTCAGCTTATAAGCACTTTTAGTTTGACCAAGACTTTTACTAGTTTATCCTTAATAATATTTTTTAATTTACAAAATATTTTTTCCAAAATAAATTTTTTAATTTTCTCTTCATTCCATATTCGTTGTTTATCATTTTCTCTACAAAGAAACTTCTTAATTCATAATCTTTTGTATAAAATTTAAGGGTATTTTAGTCTTTTTAACAAGAGAACAACTTATCAGCACTTTTCTACCAAACATATCAACTTCTTGTTATCCGTTTCAGCACGTCTATTCAAACATGTAAATGTTTATTTAAAAAATCAGTTTCAGCACTTAAAATGCTTTTCAGCACTTCAAGCTTATTAACTATTTACAATCAGCTAATCCAAACAGGCTTTTTGTAGATTTTTTTACTATATGTATCTATATAAATAAAAAGTAAAATGAAAATGTAGGACATAAATATAAAAAAAATGACACTGCTAGTCATTATAGTAATTATTTATTTATTCACGTTTTCAAATTTTAACGTCGCTTAAAAAAAATTGTACACCTCTAAATGATCAGTTAGGTCATAAAATACTATGTAGATATTGTAGTTGGTAATTTAGAATGTATAGACAACTTTCTGATTTCGTCAATACTCCTCTAGAGTATATTTTATAGAGTAAGGATCTATCCACAAATTGGGGACAAGGACGTATACCAAAATAATGTAAATAATCCTCTATCGGTTGTAAAATTAATTATTTCAAGAAATACGTGTTGGTTGGTAGGGAGATACCAGATATATAGTGTATTTTCGTAGGGAAGTCATCAGTCAAATGGCTCTATGCAATCTTCATCCAAAATCTATACTTGGTGTCAATCATACATATAGTCTATTTTGAAGATGTCATTAAGAAACATTTTAAATGCATAAGCATTATATTACTGTATATAGAGGTCAAGCATTTTTTATTAGGAGTATGATTTTTCAAACAGTTTTACATTCTCTTAATATAATTATGATTATTAGTACTTTTGTGCAATTTGTAAAAGGAACTACAGTACCGACTTACACAAGATCTAATATTTGTTGCATGAATAAGAGGATACGTTATGAACTATAAATAAGTCATGAATTGATTGGATCAACAACAAAACATAGAGTAAAGGTGCTAATAATCCTTTTAAAAATGTTTCCAGTGAACAGCTTACAGCAGAGGAAGTGTAATCATGGATTAGATTCATTTCTTTAACAGCTCTGGAAAGTTAACTCTAAAATGAAACAACGTACGTACACTTCATGATTTACATGATTGCAGCGCCGAATTTTAGTGTTTTTTTTAGTTGTTACCCTCAAAATCGGATGACAATTGAATTTGTAAATGGTTTAAGGATATGCGGATTAACTTGATACAAAGTGATAATTTAGATTGCAATTGAAATAAATAATGATAAAGTAAATGCAAACCACACGAATTGAACAATTTTAGCCTTGGAAGGTTAGTCACCCTCGAGCCGAATGCACTTTGATCGGTGTCAAGACACAGAAGAATAAGAGCTTAAAGAGAATAATAATAATGTATTACTTCGGAATGCGTGTTGCAATGTGTTAAATGAATTATCATACCCTCTTTATATAGTAGATGAATCCTACTTTAGGTACAATTCTATAAAAGGTAAAAAATATCTTGATTTGCCGATTGCCAGTTCCTCATTGATACATGTCGAGATTTCCATCGTAATATCCGACCGGTCACGGATATATCAATCTTCTGTTATGCTAACAATGTTTCTTCGAACTCGTTCAGGGGTGGGATCGATTCCGGGATCACGGCCTCGATACTCTCGAAGGCAGGCGTTCCAACTCCGGGTTCTAGCCCCGTGGGACTTGGGGTCGATCTTCAGTCCTTTATTGCCATGTTCTGAACTTGACCTACCATGCCGTAGGCGAGCTCGATTTCGACCATATACAGATAGTCCCCTCGTTTTTCGGAGAGTAGACGACGAGAAACGACATGAGATCCCGATTCTTACTTCGATATCCCATGACAGAAACGACAAAATAAACGAAACGTCTCGTCAGTCAAGTCTTAATGGTATTAAATGCATGTCAGCTGCCGGTCGGCCATTACTGGATGTGAACCGCCACTGAAGAACTATAAATACCCCCTCATTTGTTCATTCAAACTTTACATCCAAACCTTCTGTCCTCGTACTTCAAAATTTCAACACTTTCTAGCTGCTATACTTTGGTTATTTTGGGATCCTTTGCAAGAACCCTTGCTCATTTCCATTTCAAGCCATCAAGTGTACTCCTTTAACTTCCTCATTTTCCTTATTTTTCATACACTTTCAAAAAGATAAAAAAAATGCGGATTTCCCTATTGATTAACCTCTGAAGCGGATAAGATCCAAAGAAGTCTATACCTGCAGATGAAAGAGGAGCTTCTACGTGAACATTTCTAACAGTGGTTTCTCCTCCAACAGTCAAGTAACTAGCACTGGTTATTCCAGCAACAGCTCTTACTGTAACAGAACTAGGACCGTCAACTCCAATTGTAGCAGAAATGGCGAAGACTTCAAAGCTGTTCCCAAAAAAGAAACTCCATCTACCTCGCGGCCGGCTGCCAAGGAGATCGTTCCGCGTACTGCTGTCGAGGAACAGTACTGGAACCCCCATTGAAAATGTTCGTCCCAGGAGGATGCTCGGTAACCGCCGATTTCAAGGCTGAAAAGCATTTCCCCGTACAAGGCCTGTGTGAGGAGGTCTCGATATACGTATGCTCGATTACTGAAGAGGTCCTCCTTATGGTCAAAAAGGATTGCAATTGGGTTGGCAAGCACGTGGTGGTTCCCACACCTAATGAAGACATCACCACCCACGTCGAGGGATACTTAAGTGTTTACACTTATCCCTGGGCCTATTGGATCCGGTGATCATCGACTTCTGCAAAAGATACTAGGTATGCCTCAGTCAAATTCACCCTTCATTCTGGAGGATCGTGATCCTCCTCCGGCTCTTCATGAGCAAGATCGAGGGATGCTAGTTCACCGTCGACCACTTCATGCGCCTATACAGTCCCTGAATCTTTCAGGGGGGACTGATCAAGCTTGCGCGTCGGGCTAGTAAAGCCCTGTTCTCGATTATTGATGAAGATCGATATCGAGGCTGGCTGGGCCGTTTCGTTCGAGTGAGAACCTTGGACTTGATCCCAACCGAGAGCATGCCGTTCCCCGAGAAGTGAAAAATATCACGTAAGTAAAATTTCGTTTTCAAAATCTTATTTTACGCTTTTTTCCTTCCTTCTTATTGGTGCTTTGTGGTGGTGCAGCGGCCGCTCGCGTACCGAATGCAGTCCTTCACTCAAGGAGTGGGTTGAGGGAATCGTATTTCAAAGGCCATATTCCGAGCGATCATGGCGCCAACTTTCGAAGGGCCAGTGGGAGGTCCATTCTTATGGTGAGATTCCTTTCCTGAGTAAGTAATATTTGGGTTCCTCTCGTGTCATTAAGTTCCTACTTATTTCATTTCCTTTTGCAGGTTTACCCAAGGACGTCACACTGAGGCCTCCATCCGATAGCGAGAACTTACCTACCGAGTCCTCTGCTCCGAGATAGGCCGAAGAGAAGAAAAGAAAGAGGGCTCCGAGTTCTTGGAGCTCGGAAAAGAAGAAAACAAAAAAAAGGCTGGTGCACCAGTCTAAAGAAAGCACCAGCGCTCGAGCACCATCTTCGAATTCACTCTATCGGTTGAGGGACGAATCCGAAGAAGAAGATGAAGCCTTCGATTTGATGGCCTGCGTGTCGTCACGACTCGTAGGGCAAGGGGCCTCCGAATCGGAGAGAGGCCAGGCGGATCTACCTCAAGTTAGGGAGGCCGACGAGGAGGCCATAGCCGAAGCTTCCCGGGGTGTGGGCAATGCCCCAAAGGAAGCACGTGGTGTGATAGACCTCACCGAGTCGCTCTCATTCATTGAATCCATGTATAACGAGGCCCAGACGGTGAAGAACGTCCCAACGAGGGGGCCCACAGAGCGGACGACCCCTTCCGAGGCTTTTTTGATGGCGTGAATTCTACTGCCATGAAGGACATCACCAGATTAGGTGACTAGGAGGTGATGAAGAAAAGTCCATCTTCGGGAACAAGCGGGCCTTCCTTAAGCCCGAAACTGATCAACCAATTCCGAGCTCCGAGTGTGGATCCTGATCAGAAACAGTCGATCGTCTTCTCCGTTTCGGAGGATGCCCCGGTGCTATCTGCCCCCATAGGGATGGCCAGCTACCTTCGGTGTCTGGTGACCGAGGAAAACCAAGATAAGATGAACGAGGTAGACACGCCCTACCAATTCAATGAAGCACAACAGACGCTAAATGAGGTAACTTCAAATATCTCTTGATGACTGTAATTTGTACTTAGACTAATTTATAGATAATCCTAACATTTTTCTTTATGTTTGTAGGCCTTGGTGCTTCATCATGAGACTTTTCTCCGATATCGGGACGAGCTGAACCAGCTTGAGGCCGAGGTCCGAGGGCTCACTGAGAAAAGAGGTACTTACAAACTTCTCAGCTAGCAGCGCGAAAGGGAGGCTAAGAGCCTTCGAGCTGAGCTGGAGGTGGCTCGACAGGAGCATGCCGACCTGGTCGAGCAGGTAAAAATATTTGAGGTTAGTGACGACGAGCTATACTCGGTGACTAGTGGTCAGAAATCGCATGTCCAATAGAAAATCGACTGGATCGCCCAACTTCGAGCTGAGATGGATGTTGTCAAGGCCGAGACCAATGAATGGAGAGGCAGGATAGACCGTCTGGCCTCGGAAAAAGAGACTGCTCGGGCACAGCTGACTTCGTCTGAGACCCAGCTTCGAGCAGCAAAGGAATTGGCTGAGGTGCAGGCCAAAAAGGTTGAGGTGCTCCAGTCTCAGTTAAGTGCGGTCGTCTCTGATCGAGAAAATCTAGCCAAGGAGCTCGAAACAGCCAAGTTAGTAGTCTAGGTGGTTAAAGCCGATGCCGACGAGATGGAGGCCTAATATAAGGCCGATGTCGAGGCGACCTAGGATCGAACAAAGGATATCGTCGAGCATGCAAAGCGGCAATCCCAAAGGGAGGCCCTCGAGAAGATTCATGCTCGGGTTTTGACTTGTCGGCCGAAATCGAGAGTCCTAAGGGGCTCGAAGCCGAGGCCAAGAAGTTGGCTTATCCCGAGGATGAAGAAGGCTCCGAAGGTACGAGTGGATCCGAGGGTGGAGGAGACTCTAAAGGCTCTGGCGACGAGGCGGGCTCCGTTGAAGACCAGGCCGTTTAAGTGCTTTGTACATTATTTCTTTATTTTTTTTTGTATTTTTGTACTTTTGTTCTTTTTTGTCAAGGCTGTTTACCCTTTGTAAAGACTATGTATATATATAATACAAGGCTTTCTTTTCCCTTCGACAATTTCTTAGTTTTGTTTTCCTTTGCTTTATTTTTTATGTTGGCAAAGATCGAAATGCCTTAGCATGTAATAGTTAGGTCATGTGCGGAAGTTCGAATAGGCCTTGCCTTCGACATTATTTTGTTTAAGGCATCGTGGGGGTTCAGTATGACCAAAAATTTTCTCTAACGTACTTATAATTTTTTAGATTATAGTTTGCCGAGGGTAGCCTTTAAAACCGGTTAAGAAAATTTTCAAGGCCTTGTTTTTTGTTACGGGTCTCGGACGTCTCCGAGCCATTTTAATATGGTCGTAGCCTTTTAGTTCGAGTGTTGCCCAGTGGGCTTGTCACCTCGAGTTATCCTAGCTTGCCTAAGATAACTGTTCCCTAATAGGGGTGGTCGTAGCCTTTAAGGTTCGGGCGCTGCATAATAGGTCTTGTGCCCCCGGGCTCTGATAGCCCGGGCCATCTGAGTTTGTCTTTGCACGGCAGTCCTTGAGTGGGGGTGGTAGTTCGAACCCAAATAAAGGCGGCCCTTGGGCTCAATGCCTTTAGGGGATTGGATGTAGAAAATTTCTTAAGAGAAAAATGGAAAAAATTTTAAGGGGCAAGATATTTATCCGCAAGGTAGAGACTTCTTTTTATTCTTGTGCGTAATGGTTACACATGTGTACAATTTTGTGTCAGGGCTTGAGCAGTCTATGTGGGAACGGTTCATTTGACCGTTTGGCCCTTATAGTAAGTCCTATCGATCGAGCCGAGACCATTTAATCAAAAAGTTTCTTTCCTTGCTAAAGTCGTTATCCGAGGGTGATGCCCCCAGTATTCGGGGCAGATCGTAGAGAGGCCTCGAATATTGTTGTCGTGATCTCTGATACCCGATTCGTAACCGGCCTTCAATTCTAAGTTAGCACAATTTACTGTTGCCTTGTTAAAACCTTGCCGGAAAACCCATTTGGGACAAAACCGGTTCAAGGGAAAAAGAGTGCAACGCGTGCTTTCAGGCCTAAAAGTTGTGTCTTTCTTTGACGGTCGCCTGCAAGTGTTACTTCAAAATGCAAATAAGTAAAAGGAATGAATGGGGTCGTACCTTAGCAGTAATATCGCTTCAAGTGAGTTATGTTCCAGTTGTTCGGTAGTTGCTCACCGTTCATTGTTCCGAGTTTGTACGATCCCTTACCAGTGATCTAGATAATTTGATAAGGACCTTCCCAGTTCGGCCCCAACTTCCCTTTGTTCGGGTTCCGGGTACTTAGCCTGATCTTCCTTAACACCAAGTCCCCGACATTGAAATGTCGAAGGTTAGCTCTTCGATTGTAATACCTCTCGATCCGCTGCTTTTGGGCGTCCATCCGAACAAGGCCGGCTTCGTGATTTTCATCTAACAGCTCCAAACTTGTATTCATGGCCTCGTCGTTTGATTCTTTGGTTGCATATCGGAACCTGAGACTTGGTTCTCCGACTTCAATCGGTATTAGAGCTTCAGCGTCGTAAACCAACGAGAACGTGATGGCCCCGGTACTGGACTTCGAGGTCATACGGTATGCCCATAGGACTTTGAGCAGGATTTCCTTTCGTTTTCCTTTGGCATCGGTTAACCTTTTCTTGAGGTTTTGCAGTATGGTTTTATTGGTTGATTCTGCTTGTCCGTTCCCACTAGGGTGGTAGGGTGTTGATGGGATTCTTTTGATCTTATGGTCTTTGAGAAACTTGCTCATTTTGCTGCCGATGAACTGCTTCCAGCTGTCGCACACGATCTCGGCCGGCATTCTGAACCGACATATAATGTGATCCCAAATGAAATCGACGACTTCTTTTTCTCTGACCTTCTCATATTCCTGGGCTTCCATCCACTTAGAAAATAAGCCAGTCCTAAATAATATAAATTGAGCCTTACCGTGTGCCCGCGGAAGGGGGCCGACGATGTCCATTCCCCACTTCATTAACGGCCATGGTGACAAAACCGAATATAGTAGCTCCCCGGGTTGATGAATAGTCGGAGCATGTCTTTGACATTCATCACATTTTTGTACGAACTCCTTCGCGTCCTTTTCCATATCGATCCAGTAGTAGTCGGCTCTGATTACTTTTCGAACCGATGATTCGGCGTCTGAATGATTTCCACAGGTGCCTTCATGTATTTCCCTCAGAACGTACTCGGTGTCTCCCGGTCCTAGACATATCGCAAGTGGGCCATCGAATGTTCTTCTGAAAAGGGTTCCGTCTTCGGACAAACTAAACCAGGCTGCGCAGGGTCCTCGATTCTTTTGGATTCGAGGGCAATTTTCTGGTCTTCAGATATTCTTTATAGTTGTTTCTCTAGTTCCAAATTAGGCTCGTTGAGTTAATCTCGGCATGGCCTTCTTCCACTACCGATCTCATGAATTGTACAACTGCCCCCGAGTTGAACTCGTTGTCCTCGACCGATGATCCTAAGTTAGAAAGGGCATCGGCCTTACTATTCTGATCCCAAGGTACGTGTTGCAAAGTCCTCTCCTTGAACCGATGTAATGTTACATGCAACTTATCCAGGTACCTTTGCATTCGTTCTTCTCTGACCTCGAACAACTCATTAACTTGGTTCACCACGAGGAGGGAGTCGCACTTAGCTTCGATCACCTCCGCCCCCAAGCTTTTGGCTAGTTCGAGACCTGCGATATGGCCTCATATTCGGCCTCGTTGTTTGTTAATTTCACAGCCCTAATAGATTGTCTAACCACATTGCCTGTTGGTGGCTTCGATACGATGCCAAGTACGGACCCTTTTGCGTTCGAGGCGCCGTCCGTATAAAGGGTCCAGATCCCCGAAGACATCCCCCAGTTCGCCAACAACTCTCTTTCGACCTCGGGTATTAGGGCCGGCATAAAGTCGGCCACGAAATCCGCCAATATTTGAGATTTAATGGCAGTGCAGGGTCAATATTCAATATCATACCCGCTAATCTCCACTGTCCATTTGGCCAATCATCCCGAGAGCTCGGGTTTATGCATTATATTTCGCAATGGGTAAGTAGTCACAACACATATAGGATGACATTGGAAATATGGTTTCAGCACCCTAGAGGCGCTTAGCAAAGTGAGCGCCAATATTTCGAGGTGAGGGTACCTAGTTTCGGCCTCACCTAGAGTCCTGCTAACATAGTAAATTGAAAATTGTGTACCTTGCTCTTCCCGGACCAGACTCCACTTACCGCTATCTCCGATACTGCTAAGTACAGGAATAGTTGTTCGTCTGTCTTCGGCGTGTGAAGCAGCGGTGGGCTCGATAGATACCACTTGAGTTCCTCCAAGGCCTGTTGGCACTCCGGGGTCCATGAAAAGTTATTTTTCTTCTTCAATTGTGAGAAGAAACGGTGGATCTTATCGGAAGACCTCAAGATGAATCGCGCAGGGCGGCTATACTTCCCGTTAATCTTTGAACGACCTTCACGTTGTCCACAATCGTGATATCTTTGATGGCTTTGATCTTGTCGGGGTTAATCTCGATCCCCCTGTTGGATACCATGAATCCGAGGAATTTACCTGATCCAACTCCAAACGCACATTTCTCCGGGTTCAGCTTCATATTGTATTTCTTCAATATGTTGAAGGTTTCCTGCAAATGTTTTAAATGGTCCTCTGCTCACAAGGACTTAACCAACATATCGTCAATGTAAATCTCCATTGATTTTCATATTTGTTCCTCGAACATCCGGTTTACTAGGCGTTGGCAAGTGGCACCAGCATTTTTTAATCCGAATGGCATCACGTAATAGCAGTATGTGCCGTATTTAGTGATGAAGGAGGTTTTTTCTTGATCACCCGGGTTCATCCGTATTTGGTTGTACCCAGGAATAGGTATCGAGAAAACTGAGGATCTCGTGGCCGGCCGTGGCATCGATCATGTGATCGATGTCGGGCAAAGGGAAGGAGTCCTTGGGACATGCCTTATTCAAATCCTTATAGTCTACACACATTCTAAATTTATTCCCTTTTTTAGGGACTACCACTACGTTTGCTAACCAATCCGAGTATATAACCTCCTGGATTAACTCTATTTTAAGGAGTTTAGATACCTTGTCTTTGATGAAAGCAGGTTTGACCTCGGACTGGGGCCTCCCCTTCTGGTTGACTAGGTGGAACTTTGGGTCCAGGCTTAGCTTATGAGTGGTTGTCCCCGGCCGGATCCCTGTCATATCAAGGTGGGACCAAGCGAAACAATCTTCGTTAGCTATAAGAAATCGAATGACTTTTTTCCTGAGGTTAGGGCTTAACCTCGTGCCTAGGTACACCTTTCGATCGGGCAAATGTTCAGTTAGTACGATTTGTTCCAGTTCCTTGACCATTGATTTTGTAGCGTCGGAATCATTGGGGGCTATGAAAGATATGGGGACTCCGTAGTTGTCGTCTTCGTCTACTCTTCATTCCTCCGATTTCGTCGAGGCTGGTATTGGTGATTGCTATTTGGCCCCGTCTTTGACCTTCTGATTCGGATACACCTATGTCGATAATGTGGATGCCGGGATCACCTCATCGACCGCAAACATCTCCTTGGCGGCCGGTTGTTCCCCATAATCTGTTTGGACTCCTTCGGGTGTTGGGAATTTCAGCACCTGGTGCAGAGTCGAGGCTACTGCTCTCATGTTATGAATCCGTGGCTTCCCGAACAAAGCGTTGTATCTCATTTCCCCTTCGATTACATAGAATTGGCCTCCTACACGGTCCTGGCGACATTCACCGGTAATGTTATTTCCCCTTTAGTGGTCTCGCATGCCATGTTGAACCTGTTCAGGACTCGGACCGCAGGTACGATCTGATCTTGAGGCCGAGTTGTTCCACGACCCTTGATCTGATGATGTTGGCTGAGCTACTTGGATCGATTAACACACGCTTAATTCGAGATTTATTTACGAGTACCGATATTACCAGTGCGTAGTTATAGGGCTGCACGATCCCCTCAGCGTCTTCGTCGTTGAAATATAAAGTTCCTTCCAGTACGTAATCCCGAGTCCGTTTTTCCCTTGTGATGGATACTTTGGTGTGTTTCAGTATTGGACCCTGGGGAATGTCGACCCCCACTAATGATCATGTTAATGACGTGTTGAGGCTCTTCCTGCTCGGTTTGCTTATTAGAATCCCTGTTCCTGAAGTGGTTCTTAGCCCGATCACTCAAGAACTGTCGGAGATGCCCGTTGTTGAATAGCTATGCCACCTCTTATCTTAATTGTCGGCAATATTCCATTCTGTGGCCATGAGTGCCATGATATTTGCACATTAGGTTGAGATCTCTTTGGGATGGATCGGACTGTAAAGGTCTAGGTCATTTGGTGTCTTTGATGCATCCGATTGCAAATATAATAGCAACAACATCGACATTGAAGTTGTACTTCGATAATCTCGGTGCTTCTTTAGGCCCGACGGGCCCGTTGAAGCTGTTTTTGCTCATGAGTACCGGGTTGCTCTGACCTCAATCACTTATCCTTTTATTTCTCATAGAGTTTCGCCCGGATCCACTACTTCTTCAGTCTCTATTGTGACAGCCGGATATTCTACCAAGTTTTGTTTCAACTGCAGTGAAGCCAACGAGCCCGAACATTGAGCCCTTGGGTGAAAGCCTGAACGGCCCAATCATCAACGACCGGTGGTAGGTCCATCCGTTCCATTTGAAACCGAGACACAAACTCTCTGAGCATCTCATTATCCTTCTGCTTTACTTTGAAAAGGTCCAACTTCCTGGTCTCGACCTTGATAGCCCCGACATGTGCTTTCACGAAAGAATCTACAAGCATAACAAATGAACCAATAGAATTAGGAGGTAAGTTGTGGTACCATATCATAGCTCCTTTTGACAGGGTCTCTCCGAACTTCTTCAACAAGATAAACTCGATCTCATCATCCTCCAAATCATTCCCTTTGATGGCACATGTGTAAGAGGTTACATGCTCATTTGGATCGCTCGTTCTGTTGTACTTAGGCTCGGGCATGCGAAACTTCTTAGGGATTGGCTTTGGAGCCACGCTCGGAGGAAAAGTTTTTTCCACGAGCTTTTTGGAATCTAGGCCTTTCAATATCGGCGGTGCTCCGGGGATTTGGTCGACCCTGGAATTGTAGGTTTCCACCTTTTTGTCATTAGCTTCGATTTTCTTCTCCCCTGATTCTACCCGTTATGTCATTTTCTCGAGCATCTTTATGTTCTCCGGGTTAGTCCCCGATTTGTTTTCATTCGACCTCTCTATGACTAGTTTATTCCTGTGGATGACTTCTCAAGACAGATCGGGTTCAATTCTGCTCGGTGCGCGGCTTTGGTTCTGTAATTGAGCTATCGCCGCCTGTTGAGCCTGCAACCTTTCGAAGATCACCCGTAAATTGATCCCCTCACCTCCAATGTTTTGTGTATTTTGAGCTGCCGATCAGGCTCCACCACGGACGCTATTCTCGGGATCGGTAGGCAGGTTTGTGTTGATAGCCACATGTGAATTAGCGTCAATTGGATCCGCGATCGGAATTCCGATGGGATCAACGGGCGGTACCTCGTCACCAGGCGCTATGTTGTTGTTTTCACCGTGATCACCAGACTCATTGTCAACATGCAGGGATGCTGATTAAGAGTTTGACATTTTTAGTTTTAACCTGAAATTAGAGACACTTCACAGAACAAGTGTTATTTAGTGCATGCTATGGAGATTTGTATCTAATAACCACTATTATCCTTAGCCCACGGTGGGCGCCAAACTGTTTACCCTTAAAATCGGATAACAATTAAATTTGTAAGTGGTTTTAAGGATACGCCGAAATAACTTGATACAAAGTGATAATTTAGATTGCAATTGAAATAAAATAATGATAAAGTAAATGCAAACCACACGAATTGGACAATTTCAGCCTTGGAAGGTTAGCCACCCTTGAGCCAAATGTACTTCGATTGTTATCAAGATACAAAAGAATAAGAGCTTAAAAAGAATAATAATAATAATGTATTACTTTGGAATGCGTGTTACAATGTGTTAAATGAATTATCAGACCCACTTTATATAGTAGAGGAGTCTTACTTTAGGTACAATTCTATAAAAGGTAAAAAATATCTTAATTTGCCGATTGCCAGTTCCTCATTGATACGTGCCGAGATTTTCGCCGTAATATCCGGCCGGTTAAGGATATTTCGGTCTTCTATTATGCTAACAATGTTTCTTCGAACTCGTTCGGGGCTGGGATCGATTCCGAGATCACGTCCTCGATACTCTCGAAGGTAGACGCTCCAACCCCGGGTTCTAGCCCGGCGGGACTTGGGGTTAATCTTCAATCCTTTATTGTCATATTCCGAACTTGACCTACCATATCGTAGGCGAGCTCGACTTTGACCGTATACATTAATAACTAACACGAGTGACTTTATGTTAGTAACTTCAATTACTTGGATAGTTTCATTATCTAGTATTTGTGATAATAACTTTGGCAACATAAAAAGCGGAACAGTGAGAGTGAATGCAAAGAAGTGATAGCAATTTCCATGATTAAGTGATTTTATTAGGCGAAGACATGTATTAATAAATCATGATTTAATCTATATATTTGTTTGCCCCAAAAATTGGAAACAAATCAATTGAATTTTGAACGTGGGAAATGATAGATAAGTGACAAATTCGATTGAAAACAAGTATATGATAAGAGATCAAAGATATTACAATTGTGAGTCTAGATAGTCAATATATTGCCTTTTGTTTCTTTTCCTTTTGTTTCCAGAGAAAAAACCTCCTCTACCCAATGCATCACTACACATATATATAGGAAAAAATCTACCCCCCCCCCCAGGTTGCCCACGTGGTGTCCCTTACAATCATTATAGTGTCCTTGCGTAGTGGGTGAAACCCACACACGTTTGGTAAAAGTCTTGCAGAGTCAGTGGAAATACTGCAGGTTGAGGGGTCTGCACGCAAGGTACAGTTAGAGCAGTGCCATTGACTTTTGAATATGAGTCGGCACAACGGACATACCGAGCATCATGAGGGTTCGAAACGACCCTTCGATCACCATCTCGGATCTAGCCTCGACTTCAGTTCCGAGCTCGATATCGGATATCGGCCTGAGCATTGATCGTATGGTTCCGATATCGGCATCGGATACCGGTTCGAGCGTCGATCCTCCATTCCTCTTCGACACTGGATGTCAGTGCAGGCGTCGACCATGCGGTTCCGACCCCGATCTGTTCCTTTACAAAAAAGCCGATTTTGCCACACACAGATAGCCCCCTCGTCCTTTGAAAGATATCAACAAAGGACGAACTGAGCCGCCGCCGCTTTTCTAAAAACTGGGTGAAAACTTAACCGTCCTTTCTGTCTGGTGACGTCAGCGTGATAATGCGTTTTAACCAAGAAAAAGGTCTTTTCAGAGGTCAATTCGTGACAAACTTCTGTCGTTCATTAAATGCCTCTTTTCCTTGGTTTTCGAACCGCCGTTATTTGAAATACCACCCCTCGAACTTCACCCCTTTTACTTTAGTAATTCCCGCTTCTTTTTCGTTTAGCCATCTTCTCATCATCTGCTTCTCTTTTCCATCTGCTTCTCTTTTCCACCTGCTTCTCTTTTTCATCTGCTTCTCTTTTTCATCGTTTCGTCTGCTTTACCTGTGCCGTTGCCTTTCCTCACCAAGCCTTCACTTTGTCTTCCTCGTTACTCGCCCATTCCTCCTTCACTGGTTCTAATGGCGAAAACGTCTAAAAGCGTTCCTCAACATCACCAGTCTTCTCCCTCCCGTTCCGTAGAGGGAGGAGAAAATACTGCTCACGCCGTGGGAAAAACCACAGCTGAGCCCCCTTTAAAGGCGTTCTTGCTGGTTGGGTGTTCTATTGGATTCGATTTTAAGGTGGAGAAAGCCTCCTCCGCGCCGGGTCGGGGTGAACCGGTGAGCAGGTATATAAGTTCAATCACTGAGGGGGTGATCGATAGAGTGAGAGCAGAGTGCAATTGGGGAGATGTGGAAGTGGTAATCCCTTCCCCTGAAGAGTCGATCATGACCCATGTCGAGGGTTATTTGAACGTATATACTTATCCCTTCACTTTCGGCACCTTAGACCCCATCGTCGTGGCCTTTTGCAAAAGGTACGATGTTACGTTAGGACAGATTCATCCCTCCGTATGGCGGATAATTCGCCTCTTCCGTTTTTTTTGCGGAATAAGTCGGAGAGCAGCCGTTTACCCTCGATCATTTGATGCGCCTGTACAGCCCCCAAATTTTCCGAGGGGGGCTGATAAAGCTCACACGCCGGGCGAGCAAGCCCCCGTTCTCAAGTATCGACGAGGACAGAGACCGGGGCTGGATGAGCCGGTTCGTAAGGGTGAAGACATCGGACCTGAGCCCTGCCGATGAGATGCCGTTCCCTGAAAATTGGAACATGACACGTAAGGGTTGATTGCATGTTGCCGTCGTTTCATTGTATATATCTTTTTTATTATCCCTTGTTGCTTCTCCTAACTGGATTTTCTTCGACGCATAGCCACCGCCGAAGCGCCGGCCGTGATTAACGACCTCGAAGAGTGGGTTCGAAATTTGGTGGCCCAAAGGAGTTACGCCGAACGCTCATGGCGCGAGATATCGAAGGGCATGTGGGAGGCAAAGAACCACGGTAAGGTTTTTCAATTCCGATACTTTGCGTGCTATATCGCTGTTGATCGGTTCCTTCTTTCCTTTTTTCAGGATTGTCGAGAGACGCCGAATTGAGGCCGGAGACGCCTGCCGAAAGTGTTCCGAAACATCCCCCCGTTCCAGAGCCTCCGGTCAGAGTAAAAAGCCAAAGAAATCCATAGCCCGGAGACCAAGGGTCATTCGGTTGGATGCCGGCTCCGATGAGTCTGACGAGATTGAACCTTTGAGACGTGAGCGGACAGCCCCCACACCGGCGGCCGGTAAATCCCCGACCCATGGATCGGAGACGGAGGGCCTCGTTGTGACCGGGACGACGGCGCAAGGGATTCTTGAGCCCCCAGATATGGTGTATTCTCCTACCTTTTCGGAATCGTCCTTCAATGAAGCTCGAAATGTTAGGCTTCCCTCCCCAGGAAAAGGTCACGCATTGGGGGGTCTTTTTGACCACTATTTCGATGGTGTGCCCTCGTCGGACACCTTCGGGCTTGACGTGCCGAAGAAAAGCCCTTCCCCTGAATCGAGCAAGGTGACTACCGATCTCAGGTTGACCAACATATTTCCCGCTCCGAGCCTCGATCCAGATCGGAAGAGGGTGATAAAATTTGTCGTACCCGAAGACACGAGGGTTCTCTCCGCACCCGTGGGGGTGGCCAGTTACCTTCGATGTTTGGTAACAGATGAGGACCAAGCCGCAATGGACGCGGTGGAGGATGCGTGCTTGTTTAACGAAGCACAGCAAGCTTTAAATAAGGTAATCGTTCTTTCCAAATCTTTTTCAACTTTTGCCATTCCCCTGACTTATTGTCTGCCTTTCCTTTCGGTTTATGTAGTCTTCGGTACTTCACCACGAATTTTTCCTTCGGAAAAGGAAAGCGGAGATGCAACTCCGTCAACAACTAGAAGGGGAGATCTCTACCCTTCGGGCCGAGCTGGTTTCGGCGTGTAAAGAAAGAGATGATATGGCTGCGAAGATGGAGCAGCAGTTGGACCGAAGGGTAGAGATCT
>MCJB01003824.1:0-11509 GCA_002018475.1 Nicotiana obtusifolia
ATGAAGTCTTTTAAAGGCTGATATTTGTACAAATTGTGACAAAATTGAACATCTCTTTACCTGTCCAATGGCATAAGGTATGGCTGAATACATTCCAGCAGCTCTTTCTCTATAAAATACAGTACGCTCAACGGCTACAACAGGCTGGACCGACGATGAATTCTGTACACCAAGGAAAAGACATGCAGCATACATGGATCCCATAGCGTTGAAAAGATCCTGGGTCCTACTCCTGTGATCAATAAAGCTCGAATAGTTTAGTTTAAGTACAATACAAAGTTCTATTTACTTCACATTATGACTTGTACTTACACTTTGGTGCCAAGATCCCAGAACATTGTGCCAAAAACAAGCGCTATGAATAATGTGAAAATGAATCTAACTGCAGTATAAGATGGATTACGCCAGTACGACCAATATTGCTTCCAGAGACAAGCCATACATTGGGTCCAGAAAGGCTGTGAAAATTGAGTTTCAAAATGCAGATCCTTTGTACCAGGGAGAGGCGTACTTAATTCAGCAATCAACGCTTTGTTCCTCTTGTAGAGGTCTGATTTCTTGTACAGATCAGCAAAATCAACTCCCAACATCATTTCTTGAGATGAGGCTGTAACTTCTAACATCCAAGTTGCTGGATTGTAAGCCTCCTTTATCTTACTAACTCCAGGCATTGACTGAATTCAAGACAACCGTAAGATTAGTATTTTGAGTATATAACTAGGAAACAAAATTCATTTTTCACTTTGATAACATACCTCAAAGTATTTGATTAAATGGCAAGAATGGCGACCCAGAGGACCAACGTATATCTCCTGTCCTCCTCGTTTCATTAGAAATAGCTTCAAAGCCGTGTTTATTTTAGTATTCAATGGCAAAAGGAAAGGGGAAACAAAAATAGCTTCACTGTCTTGGAACTAGAAGGTTAATAAATTCACCTCATCAAAGGCTTCGAAAATGTCGATGCTAGGCTGATGAATTGTACAGACAACGGTTCTTCCTGTATCGACGGTGTTCCTAACAGCTCTCATGACAATGGCTGCAGCTCTTGCATCCAGTCCTGAAGTTGGTTCGTCCATGAAAATGATAGAGGGATTTGCTACCAGTTCAACTGCAATGGTCAACCTTTTCCGTTGTTCGGTTGATAGACCATTTACTCCTGGCAATCCAACTAAAGCTGATCTTAACGGTGTTAGCTCCACAAGTTCCATAACTTCCTCAACAAACATCTGTAGAAAGGCGATCAATCGATAATGTTATTGTCTGCTACGTTGTATAATAGGTTCGACCAATATGTAGGATAGACTAGAGATAGAATTTATAGGAACCAACCTTTCTCTTGTTTTCATCGACATCTTGAGGTAAACGCAACCAAGCTGAGTAAACCAAGGACTCGTAAACTGTAACATAAGGTGAATGGATATCATTCTGCTCACAGTAACCGGAAACACGTGCAAAGGTTTCTTGCTTCTTGGGATATCCAGATATCTTGATGCTGCCATCAATATACCCTCCTGTTTTTCTTCCAGCCAAGACATCCATCAATGTTGTTTTACCAGCACCACTAACTCCCATCAAAGCTGTGAGAACGCCTGGCCTGAAAGATCCACTTACACCCTTGAGAAGTACCAATCTATCTTCAGTTGAACCTTGTCCTTTCATTTCCTGCAAGTCATTAGAATATTCAAATTTGTTGTTCACAGAAAAGAGCAAAAAGCCACATGAATAATATTATCGACACTTTCTGGGAAGGCACCTGAGGCATATCAACAGAGTACACAACGTCATCGAAAGTGATGGAATGGGGTTCAAATGGAAGAACCATACCCCTTTTTTTGTTCTGACCCTCACTAACAGAATCACCTCCCTCTGGACTAATTAGTCGAACATTATCAGTATTCTCATTGTCTTCTGATATCATAGCTTGCGGCTTACCAAATGCTGCAGATATATAAGAAATAAGGTATTAACCCCCTTTGTAGGAGTCCTTAAAGTCATAGATAGACCTATTAAAATGAGTTTTCCAGAGGTAAATTCCTTTTTGCGGTCATAGTACACGATATCATTCATTTCGTGTTAGTACATGACATTTTTCTTTTTAAGGGGAAAGTAGAGACATCAGAGATACTCACGGTTTAGGTAAGCAAGTCCTAAACTGTAGAAGAGGTTGAGGATCATTACGAATCCAATAAGCGCCCCAATACCTATCCAGTACCAGTATGCTTCCGGAAAGAATCCTCGAGCTCTTACTACTGCAGCACCAAGTGGCTCGTTTCCATTTGGCGCAATCTATTTTAATTAAGAGCGGAAATGAGCATCCATATACGAGAAATGTAACTATTTGCGTGCTGCATTAGGAATAAGACACTTACATGTTTCCAATTCTTCCCATCAAATTCATTCACAAGAATTGAATTCATGGAATACATCAATGGTGAGATCCAGTAACCCCAGATCCACCATTTCTTTACATCATCTGCAGCATCACACAAAATATAAAATAAATATGGTGTCTGATTGAACAAAGGCAGCCACGTGTACAAAGCATCCCATTCACATAGGGTTCGGGAAAGGGCCACACCCCAACAGGGTATAATGTAGGCAGCCTAACCTGGTGCAAGCATCCCACTGCTCGAACCCGTAACCTATAGGTCACCCGGAGACAACTTGACAGTTGCTCCAAGGCTCCCCCTCGGTGTCTGATTGAACAAGAAAAAGAATTTATGGAAACAACATTTAATATACCTCTTGAGAGGATGAATCCACTCAATGCAAATTGTAAGATCAGAGCAAATGCTCCAAATGTACTAGCGACTCCCATAGTTCTCCCCGCTGCTCCAATAAATCGATACAACGCTGATGCCATTTGGTGTACTAGTACGAGAAGAAAGAATTGCTTGAACAATCTGCAAAGCATTAGTCGATTCAATTAATAATCATGGGATGAAAGAAATTATGAAGGCCACCTAATTATTATTAGTATGTACTGTCGTTTTTCTTCCCTTACCTTGAAACATTCGGATCAAATCCCATGACATAATATGTAAGGAACGTCCAAAGTGCAACTTCAACAATTGTTATAGGGATTTTGAGGATCCACGTGGGAAGGGCGTAAGCCCATGAAGGGAAAAAGAGAAGGTCCCTTTGCTTGAAGAAAACTGGAAGCTTGAGAATTGTGAGGTTGATCTCAGCCATTCCATTAAACATAATCTGAACGACCACGAAAAAGAGAGCACCAGCATATATCCCTCCATCATCCATATCATCTCGGGGCATCTTAGTTCGGAAAAAGACGGTCATTGTTATAAGTGCCACTACCACAAGCTGAGAAAAAAGAACAGAAACAAAGAGATCATTACAACTGAAAAACATGGTTATGAAAAAGGCAAATATATATATATATATATTTCTTATAAACCAAGTAGTCAGTACCTGAAAGAGCTTGAAGATGTAAACGAATGAGTTCCTCTTCATTAGCAGGAATTCTCGTTCAGCGCAGACTTTCAGCAGTTGTTTTGTCCCTATTCCATACTTCTGAGTAGACAAAGCAGCAGGGTGGCTTTTGCTCTTGTCATATGGAGTTGCAAGCTCATCGCTAAGTTTCTTTCCAACATGGAAAGACTGATATGCCTCGGCAAATTCTTTTGATGTGACAAACCTATAAGGCTCATTCCTCTTAGCCCAATATTGCTGTTGATCCTTCTTTGATGTTACCTGCAAGAAGTAATTTAAAACTTCCACCTTTTAGAACCTAAACTTAATTTTTATCTTTTAGAAAGTTAACTATATAAAAATTTTCTCTATCTAACATATTAAACTTATATGGTCACACACATACATTAAGTATCATTGCCACCCATAAAAAAGAATTAGACTGGCATGTGAAGGGACGCGTTGAAGACATAATAACTTTATAAATCTCTCTCTAATAGTTTAAACTTATAGATAAGATGGTCGCACACTTGTAACATTACAAAAATTTCTTGGTTATACTTTATTGTAAGACATACCTCTTGCAAGAAATCCGCCACGCCTTTTCTTTCAGGGCATTTGAAACCCATGGATTCAAAGAAGTCAAGAACGGATTCTCGAGGACCCTGATATACAATGTAGCCATCTGATAACAGAATAATGTCATCGAACAGGTTGTATGTCTCGGGGGCTGGCTGCAACAGGGATATCACAGTAGTTCCTTTCAAGAGCTGCACGGATTGTCTTAGAGAATTGACAATGGAGAAAGTAGTTGAACTGTCTAATCCAGTTGAGATTTCATCCATGAAAAGTGCCTTTGCTGGTCCAACAAGCATTTCGCCCGTTGTTACACGTTTCTTTTGTCCGCCTGAAATACCCCTTAGCATCTCATCTCCCACCATAGTATCAGCACAAACATCCAGTCCCAAAATCTGCAAATGCAAGTCGATCAGGACACTTAAAAGATAAACCGTTCACAAAACTTGAGATCAGTAACGTGGAAAGTAAGGCAAAATTACATATTACAACCAGAGGCGGATGTAGAGTTGTAATAACGGGTTCAACTGAACCCAGTATTTCCGACGTGAAGCACAAATATGAGTAAATCGCAATAAATAATAGGTTTGAACCCCATAATATCGGTTCATGGAAAAAAATCTTTAGGATTGAACCCATAGAACTTAAATCATGCATATGCCTCTGATTATAACATGTTAAATTACACTGCTAGTGTAAAAATAATACAAGTAAAATCCTTATTAAACTCTTTTCAACCCTTTCTATAGACGAAATATAGGAGAAATACTTGAGTATTCTAAATGTTACCTTAAGAACATAATCTGTGTAAACATTGGCTTCCTGTCCTTCTGTTGCTGCAGCCTACATTTCCCAAAAACAACAAATAAAAAGTATAAATGTAGATATACAAAAAAATTTAGTACTTCTTTTCATTATTAGTATATTTTGTTTGTATTCTTACCTTCATGTAGATATCAAGATCAGGATCTGGTTTGATATTAGCTTCTTTCTCTCTTCTTGATAATTCAGCCAACATCTCTGCACAAATATTCAAGAAAAAAAAAATGAATATCTATATGTTTTTACTGCAAAAAATAATAATAAATAAACTCACTTAAAAAAATTGAATTTAACTAAAAAAGCAATAAGAAAATACTAACGATATCTATAGCCAACTCCTTGACATCTTGCAGAGAATTCCAAAGTTTCTCTAACAGTCATTTCTCCAATATGTAAATCATGTTGGCTAATATAAACAGCTGTTCTTTGTGGCACAAATTCATGTAATTCATGTCCATTATATGTCACCTTCCCATTAACCTGATTTCCAAAAAGGAAAAAAAGAAAAATAAAAAACTTTAGTTTTTTTCTTATTTATAAAAGTGTTTAACTTCTATAAATTGACAGTGTAAAAAATTTATAGTATCAAGTCACTTTAAAAGTAATTAAAGGTAATCATCCTTAATTAGTAAATCGTAAAATAAAGGCTGAATTTAAGATGAATGTCGACTCGGTATATCACCTAACTTTCCACCATCAAACCTCTTTATAACAGTCTCGTATGTTCCGATATTTTTGGGCTGCTGTAGTGAAGTATTATTATAGAGAACATATGTTATAATATAATATGAAAAATCGGTTCCAAAGAAAACTGGCCGTTATATTGAAGTGATGTTATAAAGAATGACTGTTATAGAGAAGTCTGACCGTATAGTTAATAATTTTCAAATCAGTTGAAAGAAGCAATCTTCTATAGTAGGTTAAGTTATACTAA
This sequence comes from Nicotiana obtusifolia, assembly GCA_002018475.1. Classification (NCBI taxonomy): domain Eukaryota; kingdom Viridiplantae; phylum Streptophyta; class Magnoliopsida; order Solanales; family Solanaceae; genus Nicotiana; species Nicotiana obtusifolia. The sequence goes on from MCJB01003824.1 coordinate 5,762, forward strand.
TGATTATGTAAAAAATCAACTATATTGTCCTTGAATATAAAATAAATCATTTATACAATATTTTTATTATAAAATTTATATATGATATTTGAAATTGAAGATCTTACCCTTAGAGTAGGATCAAGCTTTCCAGCCAAAGCTAATAAAAGTGTAGTTTTCCCAGAGCTTGGAGGTCCCAAAAGCAGAGTTAATCTGCATGGCTTAATCATACCACTTACATCTTTGAGAATTGTAATTTGTCTCTTTTTACTTGGAAGGATGTGAAGAGAATTCAACATTGTCTTTGGAGCAAAAAAATTGGAAAAAAAAAAATACAAAAAGTTAGTTTGATAAAATGATAATTCCCTTGCAAATTAAAAAATAGATTATATTAAAGAAAATTATTTTTTATTTTATAGTTTAGATTGATACCTCAAAGAAGTTGGTAATGAAGTTGATAAAAGTAGGCAAAGCTCTGCTTCCAACATATGCATCTGCCTCAATAGTTAGATTCTCATATCTTACTTCTATTGATGGCATATCAATCCCAACTCTGTAAATTTTTCATTTTTCCCATAGTTAGGAAAAGCAAAAAGGCAAAACTTCGTCACACTAAGTTTCCGTTATGCATAAGTCAGAAAAAAGGCATCACCTCAGGTCCATTATACATATTCATATATTGTATTTCTGTAAGAGATTATTTTCACAGCTTAAAACTCGTGACCTCTAGACACACAATCTTATCTTACATTTCTACAAGTGGTTGTTTTTACGTCTTAAACCCCATAAACTTTTTGTCCATAAACTTTTTGTCATTATGACGACAACTCTTACCGTTGCGTCGAGATTCCCAAAAACTGTAAACAAACTAGGATAAGAGCAGCCTGGTGCACTAAGCTCGGGAACCGGACAGGACGGACCATAAGGGTCTATTATATCGTATGCAGTCTAATACTGCATTTCTGCAAGAAGTTGTTTCTACGATCGAACTCGTAACCTCTTGGTCACATGACAGCAACTTTACCAGTTACACCAAGACTCCTTTTCTGTCAACAAATTAGTATATATCATATCATCATACTATACTAAAAGTGGGAAGACCCTAAGTTGTAAAGTTGTTTTACCAAAATATCCATAAAAATTAAAAGAAATTTTTATCCCTCATTGAAACACTATTCCTTTATTGTTGTACCAAATAGTAAATGTTCCTTCCTATAAATGATAATGAATCAATTAAATGGAAAGTCATTGACATGAAGTTTCCTCTAATTGCCAATTAAATGGCTTTGTTTAAATGAGGAAGTTTAAAAGACTTATGCTAGGGGTTAAATCACAAAATGCAACATATGTGATATTTCACCTAATTTTATTGTTAAGTATTATTCATTGACAACTGTTAAGTATTGCTCATTGACAACTGTTGAGTTCAAAATGCAATTTAACATTATCATTTATGTTCCTATATACGTGTTATATACTGTATGTTTTTTTATATAAATTATATATCTTACTGGAATAGAGTAGTATGTGATACTATAACACAATATGTTAATTTATTTATATTTATATCTGTATTAATTACCTACTATCATTATATACGTCAAGTTCAAATATCTTAACAATTGCACATCAAATTCACGCAATCCAATTTTAAAAGAGATTAATAGGACACTTTCTCTTTTAAATTTTATTTTATAACTCAAACATATTATTTTAATAACATATGTAGTTTCTTATAATTGTGCATATACTTATCCGCATAGAGTACACGCGCTCAAAGCGCGTTCCTAAATACTAGTATATATATATATATATAATATATATATAAAAAGAAATTTTCTTTCACTTACGTGTCAATTCTATTCTTGAGTTTCAACAAGAACTTCTCGTTATCTTCATCAGCAACTTTAACAAGCCTCTCAAGCAAACTCTTTCTTTTTTGATGTCCAATATCATTTATGTAAACAAACTAGTATAAGAGCAGCCAAGTGCACTAAGCTTCCACTATGCGCGGGGTTCGAGGAAGGGTTAGACCCTTGTGCACTAAACCTCCATTATGCGCGGGTCCGAAGAAGGGCCAATAAGAGTATATTGTACGCAATCTTACCCTGCATTTCTGCAAGAGGATGCTTCTACAGTTCGAACCCGTAAACTTAATCACATGACAGCAACTTTATCAGTTACGCCAAGGTTCCCGTTGGCAAACTAACTAGTATATATATATATATATATATAGGTAAAAAAAAATTCACTTACGTGTCAATTCTATTCTTGAGTTTCAACAAGAACTTCTCATTATCTTCATCTGCAACTTTAACAAGTCTCTCAAGCAAAGATTTCCTTTCTTGATGTCCAATATCATTTATATCAACTTCAGCAGCTGAATCACCTTCTGATCCAAACAACAAACCTTTTCTCAAACGATCAAAAGTTGGCAATTTTTCTAAAGCAGCCCATTTTAGAGCTTCCTCATCATCTTCATCTCTAGCTGAACGTGAAAATATTGAACTGCTACTTGCCCTAAAACTTCCCCTTAAACTTCCTCTCATACTACCCCCTCTTAATATATTAAGATTTGCTGGCTCCATCTTCAACCAACGTAACGTCAACGTCGACTCTGATCGATCAAAAGACTAATCTCTTAAACCATGCAAAACCATGCAAAAATGCAATAATTATCGCCCTGAGGCGGACGATTGTACCTAAAAATAAAAAATCTATCTCCAATACTTCAAACGTGTTCGAATAAACGTGAAAGAGTTTTGAGAGATACCCAAAATTGTTTTCTTGAATTTTTTCCACTTGTATGATATATAGTTATATAGAACAAAAGAATGAAAGGGAAAGTCAGAGTTTTGTGCCAAAGACAAAAGGCATAGCGCTTATATAGCAGTAAGTTCAGGAGAGGCTGACTATTTGATACATTATTTCAAAATATTAACGCAAATGTAATCTTTTTTCCACTATTTTTTTGTTGAATATTTTGACTTGACTAGTTTTTGACTAATTATTGATTTTTCCAAGATAAGTGGAGAATAATGAGGAAAATCTAGAAGCTGATTCTTGATTAGAACCTTAGAATATTTGCAACCTCAGTTTCTCAGCAATAAAAATATGAAGAATTTTTAAAGAATTTCTGAAATAATTCTGATAACCTTCTAAATAATCATATTATGAAATAGTACAGCCCCCCCCNATATATATATATATATAACATGCAAATTATAATATTTGCATGCAATATTATCACTATATAATATTATCGTTATTTTTATGAGACCACATAATTATATATAAGACGACCTATTATTTAATTACTTTCTTGGCTTCGGTCTTCTTAATATCTTGTGTTGTTATTACTACTTGTTAGCACTGCTTCTTTTCATCTTTTCTTTAGCGAGGGTCTTTCAGAAACAACATCTCTGTCCTCCCAGGTTAGGGGTAAGGCTGCGTACATTTTATCCTCCTCAGACCTCATTTATGGGAATCCACTGGGTTTGTTATTGTTTTTATGAGACCATATTAAATTAATTTCAAAAAGGAAAAAGGCACGTTTAGAAATGAAGGAGAAGTTAAAGAGAAGATAAAGCCAAAAATAGAGCAAAATTGCTGGTATATTTTCATTCTCATTAATAAATTAATTTTCCCTACACAAAAATTTGGAACTCAATAAAGAAAATAATAGAAGAACATACATGGTAATAATTAAAAAAGATAAAAAAAATGTTACAAGAAACAGTTCAAGTTGTGACCTATACATAAGAGTTATATGACCTCTTCATTCTTGTAAGTCTTTTGGTAGGCTAAGTCTGTTATCTTTTCTGGAAGTTGAATGCCTTAATTGCCAATGCAAATGTGAGTGCGAACATAACAGGCAATGCAACGATTACAGCTGCGACTATTCCAAGAAAATCATGCTTAAATCCGAAGTAACGATCCAAGAATTGTTCCACAGTTTCATTGTTGCCAAGATCGTTTTGCAGGTCACCGAATTGTGATGCAACAAGACCATACAAGGTCCATGCAACAGGGCATGCCCAGTAGTACCATCTCCACCATATTGGAATACGCTGTTTTTAGCCAAAAAAGGGAACGATAACATGTCATTTTTTGAGATTTGGATTAGTTTACATGGATAAAATATATGGAAATGATGGATTTTCAAGAACTTACAGGTCGTGGAATGATGAATCCTGAAAAGAGATTCCATACTGCATAGAAGAAGGCCGCGACAATAGAAGCAACATTTTGATTCGGGGAAATAGCCACGGTCATCATGCCATAGAAGGTGAAGTACAGGAGGGTAAAGTACATGAAAAAGAAGTACCAAAAGAACTTGGCAGCAGTCCATTCAAATCCAATCATTGCATATACAATGAGACCATAGCAAGCAGCTTGCACAAACACATAAGGTATTTCAATGACAATCTGCAAGAAAAATAAAGTTTTCATAGATTACTATCAACCCTTTTTTGAGGCTGAAATATGTATAAAAAAGAGGAGCAACCCAGTGCACTAAGCTCCCGCTATGCGCGGGGTCCGGGGAAGGGCCGGACAGCATTTCTACAAGAGGCCGTTTTTACTACTTGAACCCGTGACCTTCTGGTCATATGGCAGCAACTTTACCAGTTACACCAAGGCTGAAATATATATAGATTTTGTGAAATTGAACTGTATGTTCACCTGTCCAAAGGCATATGGCATCGCAGAATACATTCCAGCAGCTCTTTCTCTGTAAAATACAGTACGCTCAACAGCTACAACAGGCTGGACCGACGATGAATTTTGTACACCAAGGAAAAGACATGCAGCATACATGGATCCCATAGCGTTGAAAAGATCCTGGCTCCGACTACTGTTATCAAAAAAGCTCGAATAGTTTAGCATATGTACTATAGGAGGTTATCGCTAGGTTTCTATTTAGTCTCATTGTGAATTGTACTTACACTTTGGTGCCAAGATCCCAGAACATTGTGCCAAAGACAAGTCCTATGAATGTTGTGAACAGGAATCTAACAGCAGTATAAGCTGGATTACGCCAGTAGGACCAATGTTGCTTCCAGAGACAAGCCATACATTGGGTCCAGAAAGGCTGTGAAAATTGAGTTTCAAAATACAGATCCTTTGTACCAGGGCGAGGCGTACTTAATTCAGCAATCAACGCTTTGTTCCTCTTGTAGAGGTCTGATTTCTTGTACAGGTCAGCAAAATCAACTCCCAACATCATTTCTTGAGATGAGGCTGTAACTTCTAACATCCAAGTTGCTGGATTGTAAGCCTCCTTTATCTTACTAACTCCCGGCATTGACTGAATTCAAGATGAACCTAAGCTTAGTATTTTGATTTTATAAACTGGAAAAAGAAAACTCATTTTTAGCTTTGATAACATACCTCAAAGTATTTGATCAAATGGCAAGAATGGCGACCTAGAGGACCAACATATATCTCCTGTCCTCCTCGTTTCATCAGAAATAGCTGCAAAGCCATGTTTAACTTTAGTATTCGATGGAGGGGGGCAGCCTGGTGCACAAAGCATCCCGCGTTCATGCAAGGTCCGGGAAAGGGCTGCACATCAGGAGGGTGTGATGTAGGCAGCTTACCCTGATGCAAACATCAGGGGCTGATTCCACGGCTCAAACCCGTGACCTATAGGTCACACGAATACAACTTGACCATTGCTAAAGAAAAGGAGAAAAAAATTAGCTTCATTGTCCTGGAAACATAATAAACTGACCTCATCAAAGGCTTCGAAAATGTCGATGCTAGGCT
>MCJB01003825.1:2631-16494 GCA_002018475.1 Nicotiana obtusifolia
ATCAGTTGGGTATGATAATGAGGAGGCCCACAGAGGCATATGTATGAGATGATGATGAGGCCCACAGAGGCGTATATATGTATATGATGATTTTCAACAGGATATAAATATATGTATATGCATATGCATGTCAGGCATGACATGGTTAGTCGCCTTCAGAGGCATTCAGATGGTACAGGTTGTATGTCTCTTACCCTGATGCTTATTATTGTTCTTGCATTATGTTTCCTGTCTTACATACTCAGTAAATTATCCGTACTGACGTCCTTTATTTGTGGACGCTGCATGTCGTGCTGCAGGTCCAGGCAGACAGATAGACGAGGCTTCCCCACCACAGTAGGCTACTCAGTTTAGCAGATATTGGCGAGATCCATCCTTCGGACTTGCCACAGTCTTGGTATGCATTTTGTTGTAGGCATTATGGGCATGTCGGGGCCCTGTTCTGACGTAGGTTGCATTATGTACGTTTTTGTAGAGGCTCATAGACAAGTGTCAATTTATGCATAGACAAGTGATGGCTTGACTTATGTACAGTCGAATTGCCTTGTCGGCAAACGTATGTAATTTGTTTTATGGTTCTGCATTGCAGCCTTGTTGGCTATATTATGTATATAAGTATGATCGTATCATGGTATAATGTCACGTATCATTATAATTATTATTCGAGATTATATGCATATGACAAGCCTTATAGATAATAAGGAAAGTTAGATGAAGGGTACGCCGGCGCCCGAAGGTTAGGGTCCGGTGCCAGTCGCGGCCCTCCGGCTTGGGTCGTGACACATAATCAGCAACAATCCACAGTTTCTAGTAACGCAGGGCAGGCCAATTCATCTTGCATATGCATATGCAGCAGTACCAGCAAACAGGAGCAACAACAGCAACAAAATCATACCAAGAGTGAAGTTGAACACCTGGAGCATACCAGTGACACCAGTGATAGCAGGTTCAGCATTACCAACAAGGGATGCAACAGAAACAGCAGCAGAAGGGGAGAATTACATCAACAACAACCACATATCATAGTGTCACACCACTCAAGCCCACAGATGCAACAGGGAGCAATGGGACCTAGCATCAGTTTCAACAACAATTGCAGTATCACTGGCAGCATCATTTGCAGTGGAAATAGAAGGAAGAAGCATCAGCAGTGGAGATACAACAGCATCTCTGGGAAGGATACTGTCTATTACATGTCCAGAACTCTCAACAGCAGGTCCAGCAATCTCTACAGCAGTTGCAACAGCAAGATTCCCAGCAGATACACAGCAGCCATAGTCCCTCAACATCAACAAAGCAGCACCAGCATCAACATCAAAACCATCACTCATAATGACACCAACACAGGCAACAAAATGGACAAAAACTTTACACTGCAGTAGAATTTAACAGGGGCAGAATCACAGCAGAGTCACCAGATAAAATCAGCAATGGAAGCAAACATTAGAGTCACCACCAGTAGCAAATGCACAGATAACAGAACAGACAACAACGCTAGCCAAAACAACATCAACAACAACAGCATCAAAGAAAGTCATCACAGGAAAACAGAAAACAGAACTGAAAACAATAAACATTCTATTTGTCCAGCACAATCATGTTTTCATCATCATCAACCAAACAGAGATAGTACCTTCTTCAGAAGTCATTGCTCACATAGGTTCAGGTTATTGGTCCAATTGCATTATGTGGTATTAGCACCTAGTGCTCAGTCTAATGCAATTGAATCAATCACCATGTTCCTATATCAGCAATACTCCCCTTTGAAACAACACTGGACCAATTACCAGGACCCTACACCTCCATCATTGCTCTTAAGGTTAACAAATTCCAGATTTCCTATCACTGCAAAAACAGTAGCAGCAGAAATTGCAACAATAACAGCATCAGTGTTAGCAAAACCAGGAATACCAGCAGGAACATTAGAAGGATCATCAACAGGATCAACAACATCATATGTAGCCACTCAGCAGATCAACAGAAGATACAACTCACAACAGCAAAGAATGCAGTTTCCCCATAAGCATAACAGAAGAAGCAACAGGAGCAGTAACACCAGATTCAACATTACTTTCAGGCACAACAATAACAGTAACAGCAGTAATCACAGTCAGCACCAGAGGAACAACAGCAAGAGCAGTCACACCAACATTATCCCAGTCCAAGATAGAGTAATATCACCCAGCCACAAGATGCATTATACTCCTCAGCAATACTACCACCATCAGCAACAGCATTAACAGCCATAGTATCAGCAGCAGCAGCATGAATCCAAGCTCATCTCATCAACAACATTTGCAGCAAACAGACCCCATATCCATCAGACAGGAACACCATTACAACAGTAGTACTAACAACAGTACTGCCAGGATCAGCAGCAGAATCAGCAGGAAGAGGAACTCAATTCCTCATGATAGCAGCAACACAAGGATGACACAACAATCAAAGATACAACTTGCCCACTTCAACACTCAGAAAGACAACAACGGGCAACACAAACAACAGGACACAGGTCACAGCAGTTCTTGGAAGAAGGCTAAAACTCACCAGTCTCCAATATGCACCGGAGAATATCATTGCCATTCCACTACTATATGGCATACTCTTGATAGTCATCTTCAATTATGCTTTCCTCACAAAAACCAAAGCAAAATTGAAGATTACTTTCCTTTGCTATACAGTACACTCCGAAGAAGACCCCAATATTTTGTTAGAGGTAGAACCAATTGTATGAGAAGGAACACTCACCCAGTAGAATTAGGAATACATGTACTTTTTTGTATAGTTGACCTAGATTCACTACTCATCATTTTTGTACATATGACTGGCTATCGATGTTATAAGATAGACAGTCATTACATCACTATAGGTCTAACTCACCTTAGTTATCTAGGTACAGTTCGTCATTAAATCTGGATGATCAAGGATGTACACCTTCCCTATATGGAGGTCAGGTCGATGGCCCCCTCCATCTTTGTACTTTCTATTATTATATTTATGAAAATCAGCACTAGGCAGACAGCCTAGTGATTATTATTAAAAAAAAAAAAAAAAAAAAAAAAAAAAAAAAAGAAGCTCGGGATTAGGCAATTTTTGAGAGGATTTTCGAGGGGTTTCTTGAGGTAAGTCACTTGTGGTTAAATTTATTCAATAATTATGTTTCTCTACTGATTTTTCCACCTAGATTCTGTAGTTTTGAGGTGTAATTTTGGGAGTTGAGGCTAGGAATTTAGAGAGTTTAAATTTGGAACTTGGGGGTCGATTTGGTGTTAGACTTTTGTAAATTTGGTATGGCTGGACTCATGGTTGAATGGGCTTCCGGATTTTGTGACTTTTATCGAATTTCGAAACGTGGGCCCGGGGGCCGGCTTTAGAGTGACTTTTTGACTTTTGATTAAGAACTCAGTATTTTCTTATGGAATTGATTCCTTTAGCTTGTGTTGATTGTATCGAACTGTTTATGGATAGATTCGAGGCGCTTAAAAGCCGATTAGCAAGGCAAGGGCTTGCTAGCGGAGTGATTCGAGTTGCTTGAGGTAAGTATCGTATTTAAACTCGGTTGAGGCACCAGCTGCCTGAATTGTTGTGATAGCCACGTGCTTTTGGGTGCACACATGTGTGGGTGTGATCCCATGTGTGGGCACCGGGGTTGTATATTCATGTTTGGGTCATGCTCGGGCACCTATCAGCCCAGAAATTACTGTTAAGCTTCGAGCTTCAATATCTAACATGTGGTAATAATTTATGTGATCTAATTGAGCCATGATGAGTCTACTTAGAGGTTTAATCCCTGAACGAACTTGATAAATGCTTTTTATTGATGAAATTTCCGGATTGAGCTACGATAGCACACTTTGCATATGCCTACACATTAGCATGTTATTTACACTAGTCTTGGGATAGGAGAATCTTATTTCATTCATTATATGCATGACACTTGCTTTATTTCTTCTGTATGATATTTTGGACTGGGTCCTGCGGCTATGCCAGGCAGATTATATTATTGGCATGTGTGTTGTCCGCGCAGCACGTGAGTTATCCATGCAGCATGTGAGTTGTCCGTGCGTATCCATATATTGATAATATTAGTACATGAGTTGTCCATGCAGCACGTGAGTTGTCCGTGCGGATCCATATATTGATACTATTGACGCATGAGTTGTCCATGCAGATTCTATTGTTAACACGTGAGTTGTCCATGCAATGTGTGAAACTTGAATTTGTGGATCATTTATCTGATTTACTTGTTTTCTTTCCCCTACGTGCCATAATATTGTGGAGCAGGGTATTTAAGAACCAGTGCACATGCACACACGGGTATTCGTATCACGAAGTTTTATGAGCTAGCTTTAAATCTTATACTATGTTAATCAAAAAGGATAGGATTGTACTGATTTAACTAGTGACCTCAACAAATTAAGCTTCTCTTACCTTGCCTTGTTTATTTGCGATACTTATTGAGTTGGTTGTACTCACACTATACCCTACACCTCGTGTGCAGATTTAGGCATTTCCGGGCACGGCGGTTATTGATCGTGGAGTCTACCTATTCGGAGATCATCGAGGTAGCTGCTTGGCGTCCGCAGACTTTGATCCTCCTTTCCCTATCTTTTGGTTTTATGTATTTAGTCTTACTTTCCAGAGAGTGTACCAGACTATGGTGTTATATATAGATGCTCATGTACTCGGCGACACCCAGGTTTTGGGAATTTTCCGCATTTAGTTTTGATCTTATCCAGTTTATTATAGCTTAAATTATTAAACCTGTTTTAGCTCATCTTGAATTTGAAGTTGCTAGAAATTATTGAGTTATCGGTTTACCTAGTTCCATGTTAGGTGCCATCACGACAGGTTAGGTTTTGGGTCGTGACACTTACCTTTTTCCGCAACTCAATCAACAATCAATAACGGCCTTGCCTTTAGAACAAGCCTCCAAACCAACCGAATCTAGTCAATTATCAATCAAACAATCCAAATTAAGCTTTAGAAGCTACTCACGAATGAAAAAGGTTCAATTTTTATCATTTTTTAAAAAGTTAATAAAAGTCAACCCTGGGCTCGCTTGGTCGAAATCTAAGACTCGAACCAAATCCGATTACCCATTCACCCCGAACCCGAATATGTGATTTGTTTCGAAATACGACCTTAATTTTGAGGTCTAAATCTCAATTTTATAAAATTCCTAAATTCTACCCAAGATCCCTAATTTCTACCATGAAATTTTTAGATTTGATGTTCGAAATTCATGAAAAGTAATTAAAATTGGTTGAAAACTAGTTAAAGATGCTTATCAATGAATTTGGGGAAAAAAGGTTCTTCATAAAATCGCCTCTAGAGAGCTAAGGTTTGAAAAATGTGTAAAATGAGCTAAGTCCCGATTTTTCAATCTTTAACCCAGCTTCTGCGATATCCGTAAATGCGAAACACTGATCACATTGTGCATCAGATCCCCAGAAGTCACAAAATCGACAAGTACCTCGCATTTTGAAGTCCCCAGCCATGGTAAATGTGGTGCATGCTTCGCAAATGCGAAGCTGTTCCTACCAGGCACTATGTCGCAAATGCGACACTAAGATTGCAAAATGCAGGCAGTTTGCAAAAGCAAACTATTCTTCGCAAAAGCGAAGTACTAGCTCCCAGCTCATTTTCGGCAAATGCGATCATTTGAGCGCAAATATGATCCAGACCTCGCAAATGCGAGAGCTGCAGGCTTGCACCAATAGTCCAAAAACCATACTGCAATGCATCCGAAACTCACCCGAGCCTCTCGGGCTCAAAACTGAACATGCATACAAGTGTAATAACATCATACAGCTCGCTATCTCAAATCATCAATATAACAACAAGTAACAAGAATAGATCATCAAAACTCAAGATTTCAACTTGAAAACCAATGTTCATAATTTTTCACATAATGCGCTGAAATGCGCTTGGGTCACTCCAGACCCCAACCAAATGAGCATAGAAGTCCAAAAATATCATATGAACCTACCGGAATCGTCAAAATACCGATCCGCGGCTTATCAAAAAAGTTTACTGTGGCCAACTCTAGCCTCATTTTAAGTTAAAAATCTCATTTTCTTCCAAAATTTTACGTAAAAACTTTTCAAAAAATGACACGGACCATGCACGCAAATCAATACATATCAAATAAAGTTATAGGAGGTCTCGGAGTATTGAAATTATGGTTATTACTCAAAATCACCTATCAGGTCGTCACACTTCAGTATCATAGCCATAATTTTTCGTACAAATATCAAAATGATAAAAAGTTTGTATGTCTGAAAACTAGACTCAAAGCTCTACAACTTTCATATTTAGATCGTCCTCAAATTTCTTATAAATTACGAGATATAAGCTTTTAAAATCATACAACTATCACCAAAAATTTCTTCTACGCAAATGCGAAGAATCTTTCGCGGACGCAAAGCACAAAATCATGAATCCTCATTACTCTTCGCGATCGTGACTCTGACTATTACGATCGCGATTCACACTCCTGCTATTAAAAATCTACAATTATTAGTGGCTACAAATATTTTGTCCAAAGTATCGAAACACGTATGATAATATCATGTCTAAAACATCATATGAACCCACTCAAGATCTCAAATTTCACAATGAAATGCTAAAACTCAAAACAACTAGTTGGGTCGTTATAATTTCTCAATCTCTCTTGATCATACAAAATCAGGTTACAACGATTAATAAAAGGTCCTCGAAAAGTTAAGAGAACGTATGGTTTATACTCCAGGGGCTTCCACATTCAACATGGTCCCGTAGTATATACTTGAAGATGGCTTTAATGGGTACGATCAAAATTCATTTGCATACAATGTTTGTGTTAAAATAATAAATGAAAAGTATGTGCCTTTTATATACATATTTATAGTTAATTATAATTAAGTGATATGTATTTTTTCTTAAATTATTAAAGTTAAAATTAAATTATTTGATTTGACGTAAATATCTAGTACCAATAAATTGTAATTACCGATTTATGGAGTGGACCAGATAAGCGACCCTCTGTTGTTATTAGAATTATTGAATCCAATTTTATTTTGTCATCCAATGAACCCAAAAGGCCAAAGTTATTAATATCTTCGACTAGTCCTATAAATCATGTATGTATATAGACTGGACAGGGCCCTGGGGTCCTCCAGGCTCCAACTATGCTTTATCAAAAGCAAATAGCTGGAACTCATACAACTTGGCTGTTATTGAAACACAGAAGGATAGCGCAGCCAAAGTTGGAAAATTAGAAATTGCCTCTATAAAAATATGTGAGTGGAGATAATTTGCAAACAGACGAACTGGCTTAGACATGTTTTTATGTATTCGTTATACTTAATTAAGTTTTAGACATAAATTTGGTTAAGATTTTAAAAAAGACTATTTAAAGTTAAAGTTGAAAAAGGGGACTATTTAAAGTAACTCAAATTTAAGTTAACATATTTAAATGCCTTAAAACCCCGACCACGATGGTGAAATTAATTTAAAAAAAGTTAACATACTTAAAATTTCTAAATTTGTGAACTAAATATATCTTGAAGAAAAAAGAAATTAAATATACCGGGAATATAAACTGTTGCTATTTTGGTATATTTTGTGAGGATGATCAACGTGGTACCCACTTGAAATAAATTAATCGAGATTAAACATTGTTTATCAGCAAATTCCCATTAGACTTCCCTAACTGCTGACAGCTACTCTTTATTTCTTTGGAACTAGTATTATGTATGCGTCCTGAAGGAATATAATATTATTTTTCAGAGAAAGGTTGAATGTTCTAAGATAACAAGTCAAATGGGTGCAGCTTTGTTTGCCCTTCTATATCCATCTACGAAGCACAACATATGGCTGATAAGTGATAAGATTTGAAACGATTGAGTAGCATTCCTAACTTTTATATTACTTGAGAAATAAAAGTAATTGGCTTGATGAGATTAGATCTAACTCTCCTTCTGACAGTATTTTTGAATTGTTAGCAAGTTTTCGTATTGTGTAATTATACTTTCACTATGTCAGCGCCTCGCCTGCATGTAAATATATATTTAATTGATTTATCTTTATTTTACTTTTTATGTTGTGTATATTATCATAAAACGAAAGGTAAAAAGATTAATAAATTAAGATTAAAGCGCAAGTTAACTGATCTACCAGACTACTTGGACTCATTGTATTCTTTAAGTTCATAAGCCTCGCTTGAAGTTTTGACACTCATAAAAAAATAATTTAATTATAAGATTAATCATAAAGGCATGTTAGACTAATTAAATTACCTTTTGAAATAGCGGCCGTTCCTGTTAATTGGATCAACATAACATCACATGACACTACAGTGACTTCATAACAGTTCGGCTGGCTCATAATTATGTATGAAATTCAGGTATTCAACAATTCGGCTATTCAAGTATATATCTGAATGTACAAATCAACTATATATGCATGTTAGGCAGAGAAGCAAACTAAATACATTCTTATAAGCAGATGTTAATTGCAATCAGCCTACTCAACTACAGCTACTAAACAAGTGCTCATATCAAATACCCATTTACTGCACGGCTGGTGAAATTATGATAAAAATTTATTCACATTCAATGTTGGTATATCAATTCAATAAATAAATGATATATGTCTTCACATACATTTTTATTGCTAAATTATGATTAATTAATGAATATTTTAACCATAATTTCTGACTTTTACTGTGCTTTTGTGTAAACATCCATAGGATACATATAAGTTTTTACCGTGAAAGTATTTCCTTATACGTTAAACTTTGGTGAGCATTATTTGGGTATTTTTCCACTCACTCACGTTTAGATAATTGGATCCTCGTATCTTATTCCTTCAATTGCATTTTCGTGGTCTTATCGTGAAAATATATATACACATATACTTCATATCAAAAGTACTAAGAGTTTTTCCTAAAAATCGGATAATAATTGAATTTATACGTGGTTTTAATGATACGTGATCTAACTTGATACAAAATGAGAAAGCAGATTAAGATTGAAATTAATGATAAGAGAAATAAATGTAAACTACACAAGTTGAACGATCTTGGAGTTAAAGGTTGATCACCCTTGAGTCAAAAATGCCACAATCGATACCGAAACGGAATAATGATATGATAACAACTAGAAATGATAGTTTTTCTTGCCTTTTGATGCGTGTTACAGTGTGCTCCCTAAAATAATCAAAACCCCCCTTTATATATTGGAGGAGTCCTACTTTAGGTACAATCTTATCTAAGGTAAAAAAATCTCATGATTTGCTAATTAAGCGGTTCCATTGATACGTGCCGAGATTCCCGCCGTGATGCGCGACCCGTTACAGATGTTTCGGCCTTCTGTTATGTTGGTTCGATATTGTTCTCTCGAGCTTATTTGGGGTCAAGGTCGGTTCCGGGATCGCGAGCTCAAAGTTCTCGAAGATGGATGTTCTGACCTCGTGTTCTAATTCGATGAGATTCAGGGTCGATCTTCAACCCTTTGTATTCCGATCCTGATCTGTCGTGCAATAGTTGGGCCCGATGTCAACCGTATACAGATAGTACCCTCGTTTTTTGGAGAGTAAGTGACGAGAAACTAATGAGCCTCAGATTCTCACTACACGAGTTAAAGTGACGACGAATTCAAGATGCAAGCGATAAGAATGGTAGAAACGTCCCGTTGGTGTAGTCTTCAGGGCATTAAATGTGTGTCAATTAACGCGCCCACCGCTTCAGGATGCGAACCGCCGTTTTAAGAAAACTATAAGTACCCTTTCATCCATTCATTAGAACCTTTACATTCAAATATTCATATTTGTATTCTAAGAAAACATCGTCACTCCCATCTTCAAACCTCTTCTCCTATGATTTTTTGAAAACCTTCAAAAGTTAAGCTAATTGTACCTCCTTTTCACAAGTTACCTACTAATTATACCTCCTTCTTATCAGCGCCTTCTTTCCTCCTCTATTTGGAAGCAATGGCAAAGACTTCAAAATTCGCTCCTCAAAAAGAAACATCTTCTTCTTCGAAACCAACTGAGAACTTTTTGCCTGTTGTTACCGAGGAACCGACATCGAAACCCCTTTTAAAGATGTTCGTCCCTACGGGGGTGTCCAACTGGAGCCGATTTCAAGGTTGAGAAAACCTCCTCGGTACCGGGCCGGTGTGAACCGTATAGAGATACATTTGTTCGGTCACTAACAGTATTGTCGATAAGGTCAAGGAGGACTGTAACTGGGTTGGCAAGCACGTAGTGGTTCCTGCGCCCGAGGAAGCAATTACCACCCACGTGGAGGGTCTTTTGAGTTTTTACACTTATCCCTTCATATTGGTCCCTTTGGATTCAGTCATTATCACCTTTTGTAAAAGGTCGGGGTGACCCTAGGCCAAATTCATCCCTCTTCTGAAGGATAGTTATCCTCCTCCATGTTTTTGTAAACAAGATCGAGGGGTGTCCCTTTACCATCGATCACCTCATGCGTCTGTACAGTCCCTGACTCTATCGAGGGGGGCTAATAAAACTTGCCCGTCGGGCCATTAAGGCCCCATTCTCGAGCATCGACGAGGATCGAGACCGAGGCTAGTTGGGCCGATTTGTTCGAGTGAACCTAATCCCGGTCGAGGACATGCCATTTCCTGAAAAATAGAACATGAAGCGTAAGAATAACCTTGCCTTTAAGTATTTGGTTATCATTTCTCTTTTACCCTTCTTCTTATCAATTTTTTGTGATGCAGTTGTCGCTCGAATGCCAGATGCAGTTCCTCGACTCAAGGAGTGGGTCTAGGGGATCGTGTCACAAAAATCCTATTCTGAGCGTGCGTGGCATGAACTATCAAAGGGCCGATGGGAAGTCCAGTCTCATGGTGAGATTTTTTCTTTAAGTAACATTAGACCTTATTTTCACGCCGTCGATTTCTAACTTGCTTTGCTTCCCTTTTGCAGGTTTATCAAAAGATGTTGAAATGAGGCCTCCACCCGCTAATGATGATACTTACATCGAGCCCCCTGCTTCGAAGCAAGATAAAGAGAAGAAAAAGAAAAAGTCTCCAAGTTCTCCGGGCCTCGAGAAGAAGAGGCCAAAGAAAATATTGGCGCGTAAGCCCAAGGGAAGTGCCAGCAAATTTCTACCAAGATAACTAGAAGTTCCAACTGATAAGAAGCCTAATGAACCTTTATCCGGTCAAGCATTGTCCCCGGACTCGCTCGATCGATTGAGGGATGAGTCCGAGGGGGAAAAAGAAGACTTTGATCTAGTGGCCAGTGTGTCGTCACAGCTCGAAGGGCAAGGAGCCTTCGAACCAGGGGTGGGCGAAGCCGATGTTCATCAAGTTGGGGAAGCCCAGGTGGAGGCAAGAGCTGAGGCTTCCCGTGATACGAGGAAAGCACCGTAGGAAGCACTTGGTCCAATTGAGATCGTCGATTCGCCTTCGTCACAGAGTCGATTATTAACGAGGCCCAAGTAGCAAAAGAACGCCCCCTCGAGGGAGTCCATAGATCGAAAGACCCTTTTCGTGGTTTTTTTCGATGGAGTGGATTCGATGGCCACGAAGGATGCTATTGGATTTGGTAATTTGGAGATACCGAGGAAGATCTCACCCTCTGAAACAAGCGGGCTTTCTTCGAGCCCGAAATTAGTCGATCGATTCCCTGCCCCGAGTGTATACCCTGATCGAAAATGCACCGTGGTCTTTTCCCTTCCTGAGGATGTCCGGGTTCTTTCCGCCCCCCTAAGGTGGTTAGCTATCTTTTATGCTTGGTGACCGAAGAAGATCAGGCCAAAATGAACAAGGTGAAAGCACCCTACCTGTTCAACAAAGCTCAACAGGCGTTGAATCGGGTAACTTTGGATGCCCCTTTATTATGTACTTAGATTTTGTCGTAAGTAATCGTAACATTTTCCTTTGTGTTTGCAGGCTTCGGTACTTCATCACGAGACTTTTCTCTGATACCGAGAAGAGTTCAAATGCCACGAGGCCGAGACTCGGGAGCTTTCTGAGAAAAAGGACGCCTATAAGCTTCATAGTGAGAAATCCTAGGCTGAGCTAGAAGTGGCTCGGAAAGAGCATGCTGACATGATCGAGCAGGTAAGAAGAATTTTTGAAGTTAGCGATGATGAGTCAGACACAATGGCTAACGATTCGAACCCGTAGGTTCAAAAGAAGCTTGACCAGATTGAGCAGCTCCAGGGGGAGGTCAATACGCTCAAAGCTGAGGCAGAAGAATGGAAGAGGAACATGGATCGCCTGGACTCGGAGAAGGAGACTGCCCGGGTTCAGTTGGTTTCGGCTGAGGTTCAGCTTCGGGCTGAAAAGGAGAAAAGCTTGGTGCAGGCCAAAAAAATCGAGGGGCTTTAGTCTCAGTTGAACTCGATTGTTTCCGATCAAGAGAAACTGGCTAAGGAGCTTGAGGCGGCCAAGTCAGAGGTTTATCGTGGTCAGGGCCAAGGCCGATGATAAGGTGTCCCAGTACAAGGCTGATGTCGAGGCGATTCAGGACCAAATGAGGCACATGGTGAAGCATGCGAAGTGGCAATCCCAAAGAGAGCCCTCGAGGGAGTCCATGCTCAGAATTTTGACTTATTGGCTGAAATAGAGATAGCTAAGATATACGAAGCCAAGGCCAGGAAGCTGGCTTATCCCAAGGAAGATTCCGAGGGGTCTGAAGAGTCGGGTGAGTCCGATTGTGGCGAGGACCCCGTAGGCAATGTCGTGGCCCCTGATGAAGATTAGACCCTTTAGGATCTTTATAGGCGTTTTTGCCATTTGTTTTTTATTTTTTTGTACCGTCTTTTTGTTGAGGTCGTTCGGCCTTTGTAAAATATATGTATCGAGGCTATTTAGCTCTTGTAAAGAAATTTTGATAAATATAAGGCTTTTCCCTTTTATAGGTTTTGAATTTCTCCTTTTATTTGTATTCACAAAGGTTGAAATGCCTTAGCATAAAACAGTTAGGTAATGTTCGAAGGTCTGAACAAACCCGGCCTTTAATATTACTTTGTGTTTAGGCATCATAGGGATTCGGTGTTGCCGAAAAGTTTTCCCCAAAACACTTATGCTTTTTAGGGCATGATTTGCCGATTGTGTGTTTTTACAAGCCTTTGTTATCTCGGGTTTTGTTAACCCAGAAATGGACTTAGCCTTTAGTTCCGGCAATGCCAAATAAGCTTCATACCATCAAGTGTTATTAACTAGAAACGGCCTTAGCCTTTAGTTCGGGCATTTCCAAATAAGCTTTGTGCCATCGGGTTACGTTAACCCAGAATGGCCTTAGCCTTTTAATTCGGGCTTTGCCAAATAAGCTTCGTGCCCTCGGGTTTCTTTAATCTGGAACGGCCTTAGCCTTTTAATTCGGGCTTTGCCAAATAAGCTTCGTTTCCTCGGGTTTCATTAACTCGGAATGGCCTTAGCCTTTTAATTCGGGCATTGCCAAATAAGCTTCGTGCCCTCGAATTTTATTAACCCGGAATGGCCTTAGCCTATAAAGTTCGGGAGTTGCCTAATAGGTTTTATGCCCCCGAGGTCTAATAGCTTGGACTGTCTGAGTTTATTTTTCGGACGGCAGTCCCCGAGTGAGAGAGTGATTATTCGAACTCAGGTTAAGGCGGCCCTTGAGCTTGTTTTCTTCAGGGGATCGGAAGCAGGGAATTCTTGGAGAAATGCAAAAGAAAAAGTTTTGAAAGACAGGACATTGGCAAAGAAGACACTTCTCTTTATTCTTTGTGCATAATAGTAATGTATGCGTATAAGCTTTGTGTCAGGGTTCGAGCAGTCTATGTAAGCACAGTTCATTTGACCGTTTGGCCCTTACATTAAATCCTATCGATCGAAACCCTTCAATCCTGAAGTTTTCTCTTAAAGTCGATAT
>MCJB01003825.1:16645-51920 GCA_002018475.1 Nicotiana obtusifolia
CCCCTCCCCCCCAGTATTCAAGGTTGATCGAAGAAAAGTCTCGAATGCTGTTGTGATCATCGTCATTGTTTCGTTACCGGTCTTCAAATCTAAGTTAGCACGATTTACTTGTTGCCTCGTTAAAACCATGTCATAAAACCCATTTGGGACAAAACCAGTCCAAGGGTAAAAGAGTGCAACGCGTGCTTTCGGGCCTAACATCTCGTATCGTTCCTTGTTGGTTACCTGTAAGCATTAGTCTAAAATGTAAATAAAATAAAGAATAGGGTTGTACCTTAGCAGTAATAGTGGTTTAAGTGAGTTATATTCCAGTTGTTCGGTAATTGTTCACCGTTCATTGTTTCGAGCTTGTAAGATCCTTTTCCAGTGATTTCGACGATATGATAAGGTCCTTCCCAGTTTGGTCCTAACTTTCCTTCATTCAGGTTTCGGGTGTTTAGTGTGACCTTTCTTAGCGCTAAGTCCCCTATGTTGAAGTATCGAAGGTTGGCCCTTCTGTTGTAATATCTCTCTATCCTTTGCTTTTGGGCGGCCAACCGAACAAGGGCGGCTTCGTGCCTTTCATCCAACAGTTCCAAGCCCGTATTTCATTACCTCGTCGTTTGATTCCTTTGTTGCATATCGGAATCTAGCGCTCGGCTCTCCGACTTCGACCGGTATTAGAGCTTCGGTGCCGTAAATCAATGAAAACGGGGTGGCCCCGGTACTAGACTTTGAGGTCATACCGTATGCCCATAGGACTTCGGGTAGGATTTCTTTCCACCTTCCTTTGGCGTCAGTTATCCTCTTTTTGAGGTTTTGGAGTACGTCTTTGTTGGTCGATTCGGCTTGTCTGTTCCCACTATGGTGATAAGGCGTTGATAGGATCCATTTGATCTTATGATCCTCGAGAAACTTGGTCACTTTGCTACCGATAAATTGTTTCCCGTTGTTACATACGATTTCGGATGGCACTCCGATCCGACATATGATGTGGTCCTAAATGAAATCGATGACCTCCTTTTCCCTGATCTTCTCATATGCCTGGGCTTCAACCCATTTAGAAAAATATTAGTCATAAACAATATGAATTGAGCCTTACCTGTTGTCCACGGGAGGAGGCCAACGATGTACATTCCCCACTTCATGAACAGCCATGGTGACAAAACTGAGAAGAACATCTCCCCGGGTCGATGGATCATCGGAGCGTGTCTTTGGCATTCATCACATTTTCGAACGAAATCCTTTGCATCTTTTTCCATGTCGATCCAATAATAAGCAGCTCTGATAATTTTTTGAATCAGTAATTCGGGACCTGAATGATTTCCATAGGTACCTTTGTGGATTTCCCTCAAAACATACTCAGAATTGCCCGGCCCTAGACATATTGCAAGTGGGCCATCAAAGGTTCTTCTGCACAAGGTTCCGTCTTCTGACAGGCTAAATCGGGCCGCCTTTGTAAGCAGGCCCTCGACTCTTTTGGATCCGAGGGCAGTTTGCCAAATCTGAGATATTCTACGTACTTATTCCTCCAATCCCAAGTTAGGCTCGTCGAGTTGATCTCAGTGTGGCCTTCTTCCACCACTGACCTCATAAGTTGAACGACTTCTCCCGAGTTGAATTCCTTGTATTCTACCGATGACCCCAAATTAGCGAGGGCATCGGCCTCGCTGTTTTGATCCCGAGGTACATGTTGCAAAGTCCATTCTTTGAAACGATGTAATGTCACCTATAATTTGTCTAGGTATCTTTGCATTCGTTCCTATCTGACCTCGAATGTTCCATTGACTTGGTTTACCACAATAAGGGAGTCGCACTTAGCTTCGATTACTTTCACCCCCAAGCTCTTTGGTAGTTCAAAGCTTGCAATCATGGCCTCATATTCGGCCTCGTTGATAGTCGATTTCACAGTCTTAGTAGATTGTCTAATTATATTACCTGTTGGTCACTTTAATACGATGCCAAGCCCGGACCCTTTTGCGTTCGAGGCGATGTCCGTGAAGAGGTCCAGATTCCCCAGGTAGTTCCTGTGTTAATCAACAACTCTCTTTCGACCTCGGGTATTAGGGCCGGTGTAAAGTCGGCCACAAAGTCTGCCAAAATTTGAGACTTAATCGCGGTCCGAGGTCAATACTCAATATCGTACCCACTTATTTCTATTGCCCATTTGGCCAGTCGGCCCGAGAGTTCGGGCTTATGCATAACATTCCTCAATGGGTAAGTAGTTACAACATATATGGGAGGACATTGGAAGTACGGTTTTAGCTTCCTCGAAGCGCTTAACAAAGCGAAGGCTAGTTTTTTCAGGTGAGGGTACCTAGTTTCGGCCTCACCTAAGGTTCTACTAACATAGTAAATTGGAAATTGCATACCTTGCTCTTCCCGAACTAGAACATATGAACCTAAGGCTCTAATACCAACTTGTCACGATCCCAATTTCTCTCTGTAGGATGTCGTGATGACACCTAGTCTCTAAGACTAGGTAAGCCTAACACTTGCTGGATTTATGGAAGAATTCAACCATCAACTAATATATATGAAATAGAAATTTTTATACACAACTTACAATCCCAAAAGCGGTAATACAAGTCATAAGCTCTACTGAGTTTGCTAGAAAATCCCTAAATACAACTGTTCGAAATAGAATTAAACAGTACAAGTACAATATTAGAAGGTGACTCTGAGGCCTACGAACGCGACGACAGGTTTACCTTGAGTCTCCACATCAATACTCGACCAGCTAGCTAATAATCAACAATATTTGAGGCACCTGGGTCTGCACAAAAATGTGCAGAAGCGTAGTATGAGTACACCACAGTGGTACCCAGTAAGTATCAAGACTAACCTCGGTGGAGTAGTGACGAAGAACAGTCAAGACACCAACTGGACTAAACAACCTGAACAAGTATAAATGTAGAAGTAACAGGGAGCAATATCTCTATAAAGCTAGGCATGATGACAATAATAATTCAATGCTTGTAATAAGAAGCTAAAAGCAACAATTAACAACAGGGAACAAACAGGTAATAACACTGTAGAGTGAGCTGAACACGGTTCAAATCCGATGAAACCAAATAAAGGAAAACAAGTGACAACTCAATAGGAACGACCGCTTTCACACCAGGTATCCAAGAATTTTCACGAGGTACTAAACCTCAAAATCACAAATCACGGGCCCCAACTCCTGAACCCTAATCACTTGGCATCTTGTACTCACATTACAATTCATAACAGCACGGGCGACTCACGTGCTAAGGGAGTGAAAATATCTAATATCCGCACGGACCATTCACGTGCCAACAATAATAATGACTCATGACTGCACGGACAACGCACGTGCCAATAGGATAACTCTCACACACAAGGCAAGTACAGGGGAGTACATGTAAATGGTCAAAACATCAGGATTCATCTTCTTAGACAGATATAGGTGATTTATTTACGTGTATACTTGTGCAAGTGTTCTACCACAATTCAAGTCGACAATTAACAGTAGAGACAATGAATGACACATAAGAAATGATCACCACAAAATGTACTGTGTAATAAAGACAGCAATGAAATTGAAACAAATCGTACAACAAGATAGCTACATAGAACTAAGCAAATAGTGCAACACGGAGAAAAAATAATTAATAGTATACTAAGGAAAATACAATCAAAGACAAGTACAAAAGAATGGGAAAATCTCAACAAGAGCCACTACCTAGGTACCGCCTCGTAGTCTCAAATCACAAAATGAATCACAAACTTTCCTTATATCACCGCGGGAGCCTTTACATTTAGTTTTGAAAAATTATTTTTTTCGAAATAGCACCGCGCATTTTATCTCACCTTATCACACTGCATGGCTTTTAGTAGTTCCCCTACCAGCACGCGTATCAAGCCCACCTTGTCTTACCGCATGTGTTTCAACACCCAGGCCTTATACCACCGCATGCGTATCAATAATAACAACAGCATAATAGAAACCTCGTGCAAACACCCGAACAATCCTCTCAACAATAACACGTGTGCCAAAACATAACAACTCAATAAAATGACTTTTACAATATGTGCCCATATGCCACAACATTTTCTCAAAACAGTTTCAATATCACAACCACGCATAGCTCTCGGCTTAACAATTCTGAATGCAACAGCAACAACAACAACAATAACACATGGATACGGCAAGTAAATCAGCTCAGGAACTTCAGAACACAAAGAAACGGTAGAACAAGCTCACAAAAAAAGACACAACAGGGAATAATGGTCTCAACAGGGAAGAGATAATGTGTAGCAATGACTCCACAAAAGTATAATTGAACGATAAGAGGGATAACATGAATCAATGATTCTAAATAAGGATAAGTCAACAATGATAAGGGATAACAAAACTTCATTTAGGGTTGAGCAATCACGAAAGAGATACAACAAATTCAATTAAGGATAAGCAATTATAAAATAGATAATAATAACTCCAATTAAGGATAGACAATTATAAAAAAGATAATAATAACTTAAATTAAGGATAAGCATTTACGGAAAGGATAGCATAGCAATAAAAGAGGCAACACTCCAGTTAAGGCACATAAGAGTTTAATCGGCAATAAGGGTAGAACATGAAGCAATTAATTCCAAATAAGACACATAAGGGTGAATTTAGTAAATGGGAGATTTAACATGACCAAAACAACTTCATATTTAATGAACATAAGAACCTAAGAACCCTAAACGGTCAAATTTCAACAAATAAGCTTGAGCACGTACTCGTCACCTCGCGTACACGGCCTTCACATGACACAATTAGCAAAAATGACTCAAATCCTAAGGGGTAGTTCCCCACACAAAGTTAGGCAAGATACTTACCTCAAAGATGCTAGACTGATACTTTAAAATGACCTTCTCGGGTGAAACAACCTCCGAACGGCTAAAATTTAGCCAAAATAACTTCAAATCATAAATAAAATGCATAGGAAACAACTCCGGATAATAAAGCTTCAATCTGCAAAACTAAAAAGTCAACCCCCGGGCCCGCACCTCGGAACCCGATAAAATTTACAAAACTCGAACAGCCATTCTGATACGAGTTCAACGATACCAAAATTATCAAATTTCGGTATCAGTTCGTCCTTTCAAATCATCATTTTACACTTTTGAATTTTACAAATTTTTCTCAAACATCCAACTTAATTCTTTGATTTAATGATGAAACAAAGATAAAACCATGAAATAAAATCAAAAATGGGTAAAGATCCGCGTGAAGAACCCCTCAAAAATTGCTCAAGTCCGAGGTCTCTAGCTCAAAAGATGAAAAATGGACAAAACCCACGATTTTGGAAAATATATTCTGCTACCCAGCGATTTACAATCGCGATCGTGAAAATGCAATTGCGATCGCGAAGAAGGAATGACTACTACCCCGAAATGTACTACGAGATCACGAACAAAAGCATGCGATCGCGAGGAAGGGAATAGCTGCTACCCCAAGAAATGTACTACGCGATTGCGCACGAGTACATGCGATCGCAAAGGAGAAAATATACCAGTTGCTAGGGCTGTGCTACGGGAACGCAGAACTGCCCATGCGATCGTGAAGAATCAAAACTCACACTTACGCAATCGCGGACAACACACTGTGAACGCGAAAAAGGAAAATGGTTAGTCCCAGCACATCCTACGCGAACGCAGCTTGAACTTCGCGATCGCGTATAAGGGATATCAGATATTAGATCAGCCATCCAAAAACATGAGAAAATGTCTCGTAGCCCATCCGAAACACTCCCGAGGCCCCCCGACCCCGTCGAAACATACCAACAAGTTTCATATATAACACGGACCCGCTCGAGATCTCAAATCACATCGAACAACATCGAAACTACGAATCGCACCACGAATCGAACTTATGAATTTTCAAATCTTCTAACTTCCAAAACTCGCACCGAAACAAATCAAATCAACTCGGAATAACGTCAAATTTTGCATGCAAGTTTCAAACGACATAACGGAGCTAGTCCAACTCTTGAAATCGCATTCCGACCCCGATATCAACAAAGTCAACTCTCGGTCAAACCTCTCAACCTTCCAAAATTTTAACTTTCCAATTTTTGCCAAAATGCTTCACATTACTCTACGGACCTCGAAATCCAAATCCGTATGCACGCCTAACTCCAAAATCACCATAACAAGCTATTGGAATCATCAAAATGCCATTTTGGAGTCGCCTACACAAAAGTCAAAACTCCGATCAACTCTTACACTTAAGCTTCTAAAACAGGACTCCTTCTAAATTGATTCTGAATCCTTCGAAAACTGAACTCAGCAATACATGCAAGTCATAACACATAATACGAAGCTGCTCAAGACCTTGCGCCGCCGAACGAGACGTTAATTCTCAAAACGACCATTCGAATCGTTACAGTAACTTATAAAATAATACTTAGAAATCATATTATAAATAATACCTAGCAACTATTAGGGTTATAATTCACTTATATTATAACCAAGAAAACGAATATTATACTACTTAAATCCATATCACGATCACCAATGTACTAAGTTCTTAAACATGTGCTTTTCTAACGTAAGTATAATTATTAATTTCTGCATAAATATGAATAGGACACTCAAATTTATCTGCATAAATGGCATAAAACTAACGAATAATTAGTATCGAGTAAATCTTATATATTTATTCATAACAGTTGTATTAAGCTTTAACTAATGAATTTATTGATAATCTGATTATTAATTATAGAAAAGAAGAAAAGGAAAAAGATAAACTTGGGAAGAAGCAATAATCTCAGTACAATTTGTTCAAGAAAGTAAAGTTACCTTAAAGGAAATAAAGCTCTTCCATATTAAAATTCTAAATATTAGGACTTTCTATCTAGTTCAAATAAGGAATGATTTATAAGTAAAATATTTATTATTTTCAAAGTCCTGATAAATTAAAAGAATAATTAAATGACAATATTATTCAATGTGAGCTCTATTTTTAAAGGGTAAAAAGAGAAATGATATTTCATTAAGGGTCTTCGTGATTTTAATATAGGATACGCGCGATGCGCGTATACCTTATATCAATGTCTATAAAATTTAAGAAAATATAAACTCTTGAGATAAAATTTTAAAAATATAAGTTATTGAAAATAAAATTTTAAAAAATATAAGCTCTAGAAAATGAGGAATATTGCTCCTATTTGGTCAACAAAGTAATAGATTGTCTAGCTAAGCCTGGAAACAACCAAGATTCGAAAGATCATTGATCTATCGTGTATGCCTTCTTTTGTTTTAATTTCATATAAAAATGATCGTCCAGGCACTATGTATTCTAGACAGATCAACTAAAAAAAAAAAATTTTTGTAGCCTAATATTCAATCAAGTGCACTATTCAATGAAGAGAGGAGCATGGCTTCATGTGTCCCATATTCTAACATATAGATACGCCCGGTATATGACTTTTGAATTCTACAACAATTTAAAAATTTTATATATTTTTGAAATTTTATAGCACAAATACATAATTTAGAGCAAACCGACTTAGTTTAAACGAACGCGTAAGTTGCCTCCTAGCTCCGCCATTACAACATGAGTATAAAACTTTAATTATTTTGAGAGTCAAATAATTTTTTCGTTATTTATAAAATGCATGTATAGTTCTGCATAATATTGTTGTACTACATTATTTATCATATATTAATCTTACCCTATTATATTATTCATGGTATGATTCTTACTTAATTATTCATTGATTGACAAGTTCTACAAGAATTCAAGTAATCCGTGTACCAATCCACCCATGACACATGTATGTTGACACATATGAAGATGATATCATAACAGATTGAACAAAAATATTCCCTTCATACAGGATATTCCATTTTACAGCTTACACTTTTTGCGTGTCTATCTACAACATTTTAATCTTTTAATTTTGAAAAACTAATTTTTTTTTTGAAATTTTTTTTTTGAGAAATATTTGCTCTCAGATTATCTTGAAGAAAAAATATTTTTTTTAAAAATTTTTGAAAATTCGTCCGGGCCAACATGATTTTGGTTTCATTATTGAGTAACATAAATACTACCTCTAGAAAACTCAGGTTAGGTAGCTTCTGCAGTTTTAGAAACAGCAACCAAACTCAAGTTAGGACTTAGGCTGTTAGAAATAATTGAAAATAAAAATGGCAATTAGGTGATGTCGGCATTTTGGCCCCAAAACATTGGGGTTTCCTAGGAACCATACCTATATCATGTCCACTTGATATCAGAATAGCCACTACCACATAAGAGCATGCGGAAGAATCCCCGCAAATCGCAATCACTCTTTTCTTTTTGCTTTTTCATTAGGCAGAGGCGGAGTAGTGTACGGATTCTAAGTTATAAGATAAGACTGTGACTAAAACTAATATACAATAACAAGCTGATTAAAGAATGAGTATCGATATCTAATATATATTAAAAGTAACAAATCGGACAAACACAATATATGAATATAAACATTATTATTTCAATTGCACTCGACGACTTATCATGTTTTGAAAACGATCAATGATCGCATCATTAGTTACACTTTCAAATACTTCATCCTCTATATAACAAACTAAACAATCATTCAAAAAGTCATCACCAATTTTGCTTTGCAAGTCATTTTTAGTAAACTTCATTGAAGAAAAAGCCCTTTCGACCGTTGCAGTAGCCACAGTTAATGTCAAACTTAGCTTCACAAGCAAATAAACAAGTCCCCATGTCTTGTGAATATTTGTTTTAACCAATGTCTTTGAGAGATCGCCAAGCCCTTTCAGGTTAGAGAATCCATTATCCATTTCTCGCACATAGTCAATATAGTTGTCAAGCCTAAAACTAAGATCTTCAAGCTTGGAAGTAGTGAACTCATTTTGATAATATGTACCAAGTTTCATAATCTTGTTTTTATCATAATTTGCAAAAGAATCATAGCGATTCAAACTAGCCATGCCAAGACGCATATCAGTATTCAATTCACTAAAACGACTGCTAAGCTCCGAAAATTGCAAATCAATAGCGGCGCAAAAAACTTCTACATGCAAATGATGAGAATATGTAATAGTTGAGCTTTTACGCTTCGACTTTCCAAGACCATACTTCTCATCCATTTTTGGGATCACAATACCATTCTTACCACAAAACGAAGAGACATCTTCTAACAAAGAATTCCATTTAGATTCCTTCATTGTTTGCAATTGCCTCTTTGTGAAATGAACAAGTTTCATAGAACTAACAATATCTTGATCTTTTCTTTGTAGAGTCATATTCAAATCATATGTAATTGCCATTATTTTTAACATCAAATGTAATATATACACAAACTCATAAGATCTTATATCTTCCACTAGATTTTTTGCCCGTGCTTTCTCCTGATAATTTGAACCCTCATTTGCAAGAACTCCAAGTACATGAACAATTGATGAGAATAAAGAAACAAAATTACGCAATGTCTTAAAGTGAGATCCCAAACGGTTTGTAACTTTAACATGAACAAGATCAAGGAATCGCTCAATAAGTTCACCCTCCTTGTTGATATGGCGCAGAATAAGAGCCATTTGTTCCTGATGAGAGACATCTTTAGACTCATCAACTAATATCCCAAAAAAATCCCCATTCAAGTCTTCAATAATTGCTTTCGCCGTTTCTTTTACACAAGAATTCACAATATCTTTTTGAATATTAGGAGAAGTCATGGTGTTATTTTTTGGAGTTTTTTCTAATACCACACTTTTTACATCTTCCTTCCTATCTGCATACCATTTTAAGAGATTTAAAAAATAGCCTCTTCTAGCAGAAGTTACACTCTCATCATGACCCCGAAAAGGCATTCCTTCTTTCAAAAGATACCTTATCACATCAATTGAAGCATTCAAGCAAACTCGATGTTCACTTTTAATTTTCTCAAATTGCTTGTCCAAAGATGTTAGAATAGATTGTGCTTGATTCATTAAATCTAGCATCATCTTGAGACATCGATTATGAATACTATTCACATCACCCACATATGATTTAAGCCTTTCTAAACCTTCATTCCGACCTCTAAAACCATCCGTTGTGAAAGCACCACCTACTTTTTTTTCTATATCTTCCAACCTCATTTTTAAACAAGTAACAAAAGCTGCATCTTGTTTAATGGTATATTTTAACCATTAAGAATATGAAGTTTTAAACCATTCAAGATTAAACTGACGCATTATTCCTCCAAAATCTCTTTTGGAAAGACAAAACCACGAGGTTGACAAGGTTCATTTTGTATATAATTTATTCTTACTCTGTCACGTAAATTAGGTGGATATGCTGAAATTGGTTTTCTTTTAACGGGATTGAGCTCATAATCCAACAGTTTATTCGATGCTTGGGAAGGATTAATATTGTTTCTAATAACTGGACATGGAGAACTTGACAAAGGAGAGCTAGAAGAAGCTGCAGAAGCTTGAGCTTTGTAAAAACTCGTGATCATATCGACTTTTGCTAGAAGACCTTAAAAATCACAAAACACAAATTACACTTCAAGTTGTATGTTTCACAATGCTATAAAAACCTATTCTTTATCTTCTTTGACATAGTTTAATTTGTAAACTTAGTCTGG
This sequence comes from Nicotiana obtusifolia, assembly GCA_002018475.1. Classification (NCBI taxonomy): domain Eukaryota; kingdom Viridiplantae; phylum Streptophyta; class Magnoliopsida; order Solanales; family Solanaceae; genus Nicotiana; species Nicotiana obtusifolia. The sequence goes on from MCJB01003825.1 coordinate 27,223, forward strand.
CTAGCTAGTATATATAGTAAAGTCAATTTAATTTGTTTGTCTCACAACGAGACCCACTTTATAAAAAGATTAAAAGAAACTGAACTAACATTGGAAGCATTCAACGTGTTAAAAAGCCACTACATATGAAAGTTTTCTTCTTAATAAGGCTACCGGATATGAAAGTATTATATTCTAAAAGGTAGAACAACTTTTTTATTCATGACTAAGCAACAGTCTTATATGGTCCTATTCTTATTAAAACTAATAATCTTGCTTCCCACGTTTATTATATAAAATATAATGATAATCATCAAATTATTATTCTAATAATTATCTTACTTACGATTTGTCTTCACATCACCCGACCTACTAGTAACAGGCACATATCAATGTTGTTGTCATATAGCGCTATTTTTGAGTAGCATTTGTGAATGCAAGATGGTCTCACTAAAAAACTAAAAACAAGAAAGTAAGACCACATATTTTGTCTGTGCGGAGAATCCAAGTTTGAACAGTTGGAAAGTACAAAAGCAAAAATTGACAAAGAGAATGAAGTTCAAAATGTGGGACAACCCTAGAATCAAAGATTAAAATCAGATTTTGTATAAATTGTCAAATATAAAATATAAGAGAAAAACATGAAGAAAAAAATCAGGAAAGAAGAATTGAAGAAGGAAGAAGGGTCTAACTTCTAAGAGAGAAAGAGCATACGCTGATACACAGCGGGAGTTTGAGGGCGTCCGGCTCCGGCAGATGATGGTAGCAGCGATCAACAAAGGCAGAACCCTAGCTTTTCTGATTTGGGAATTGAGAAGATGAGAAGACATGTTTTTGTTTAGAGAAGGATTGGTTTATTAGAAAGAGAAAAGGTTTTATGTTTTATTTATTAAAAAGAATAAATGCTAGTTTAAAGAAAGTCAAATTGTCGTTTGGAGTTGTTTGAGAATTACGACGTCACTTCTTTCAGCGGATTGGAAACCGCGTGTTCTCCCAGCGAACCCAAAACTCTTATCATTGAACACTGACCCCTTTTGCTACTGGGTTCGGCATGATATATTTACATAGAAGCAGTAAAATTTTAGTACAAATATAGAATTTCGAAAAAAGTTATTGAATACGTCTAAACTCTCACCTTCTACTGTAGCTCTGCCCCTGCCATTAGGTGTATAGTATTTAAAATTAGATCTCAGATTAATTTGAATTCATGAAATGTAAAACTTATTAATGTAAGAAATAATTTTTATAACTCAAATCCGTATTCTTTAATTAAAGATAGAAAGGTCATATATATTATCCAACAATCCTCGGTGGTCCCTCGCGATCACTCTGCCAGCTAATAACGATAAAGGGTCTGCTCTTTCTAGTGAAAGAGTTGTCTGTATTACTGTATATTGGGAAGTTTCCATCTAACTGAGAAGAACCTGCTCCAATTATTATTTTCAACTATGTTCATATTTTACTTTTATTTCTTGATTTGTTTCGCATTTCTTTAGAGACAGTTGGAATATAATGAAAAGGTATAAGTACTCCTTAAAATTATTTCAAACTTTCAGTTATACACTTATTACCTCCTTTTATTTATTCAAACTACAATTATTACCACCTTGATATGGCACATGATAACCTAAGGGATTTTTCTTTGAAAATATCAAACAAATTCAGTCGGTTCTTTAAATACTGAAATCAAACAAAATCAAGTAAGAGAGTATTATTGGTTTGGATTTGTCGATTTTTAGCGATTTTTCTTTTTGGTTTTTCGGTTTTTTGTTGGGATTTTTTTTTTTCAATATGAGACATACACTACCAAGCGCATATTGTGGCAACTATATATTAACAGAACACTATCAAACTAACTGTTCATTGAAAAAAATTATCATTTACCATCTTGATGATAATTGAATTAAATAATGATGAATAATTTAAAATTCAATTAAAGATATTATTTTAATATGAAGTAAATTATTAGATTTAGCAAAATAACGACTGTCAATCAAAATAAATAGTGGTTATTTTATTTTGATTTTTTTAGATATAAAGACGAAGAAATAAACTCCTATAAAGATAAAGAAGTAGACTACAAATAAGAGTAGAAATAATTAATATGTAACGTAATTTTTTTTACAAAATATATATAAAATATACAAATATGTATGTAATAATAATTCTTAAATAAGTATTTTTATAATCAATTTAGTTCGATTTTTTGCTTTTATTTTTTTGTTAAAATCAAAACCACTTAAACTTTGAGTGATTTTTAAAATTCAAAACTAAAAATAAAACCAAATCAAACAAAAAAATATTGGTTTGTTTTTTTATTGATTTGATTCAGTTTTCGATTTGATTCAATTTTTTTGACTTTTAACACCCCTAATGATAAGAAAGTGTTATCACTCTATCTGGAAAATATAGGTTCCTTCACCTCTATAAGAACCATTATCTTGAAAGAGATTAAGTAAGGCAAATTTTTTATCATTAATTCTGTAACAAAGGAGTGTAGTGGCAGGCTCGTATAGCTAGAGCCTTCAAGTCCTATTATTCGAGAGAAACTTTTTCTATTATTTATCTTATTTCCGGTCGGACCTTGCCCTTGTCAATTCCTTTTCTATTCCTATAGTAGAATTAGTCCGACTTGTCATTAGAGCGTTCTTTCAGACGTTGAGAGAAAGGAACCCGCGCACACATCATCAAAGCTAGATTTAGTTTAGAATCGATCAATTGCCCCAACCCCATCATCGAATGAGGAACAACAGATATTATAACATTGTTATTTAAGAAGCAATATAACGGGAATGCTAATAATTAATAAGATTAATGAAGTAAAATATAATGCAAAAATATTGTCCTCCTCAGTTCCTTAAATTACATGCTCAGTATCAGTTATTGCGCTTCTCAATTAAGTTTTAAAATTATTCCATTAAATCTTATTTAATATTCCATATTAAAATTAAGATATTAATCAAATAAATTAAATTATTAATAATTTAATTCATTGATTATTTTCTTTAGACTTTTGGTTAACTTATTTTATGTGATGAATATAAAAATTATATGCATGGTTTATATATGAAAACTTATAAGTTTTCATAAAGGTGTATCATCAATCTCTAGATCGAGACATGAATTTTATCAACTAACTATTACTTCAACAATGTCTATTATTATCGTCCAATTTATTAGGTATGTTGACCCACAAAAGAATCTCACATTTTAATAACTTAAAATAATAATAATACACATAGCTAATAATAATTATATTAAAATTAAGAGTATAAATACATCGACGGACTAAAGAATTTATTTTTATTAAGTCAGTATAAAATATTTATCTCTACTTAGTTCATTCAATACATATATTATGTACTAGCACAATAAGTCGGATTATACCTTTCTCATAATTAAGATAAATTACATAATCATTCTAATGGTGTGTTCAATTTCCATCTTAGATTGTGAACTTAACTTTATAGTTTATAAGAACCAACGATTTATTCTTTTTTGTAAGGTAAAAAATTTTAAACTAAATCATATACTATATAAATAAACGGACAAACAGATAAATATAAAATCTATTTAAGTACTTACTATAATTAAATAAATAATAATTCCATAATAAATACTACATTTAAATATATGACTATTAGTATATTCTTGACAGATGTTTGGTGAGTGCTACATATAAAGAGTAAACACGTGAATATTTATCATGATGCTTTAATTGCAGTCCATGATTCTGTTATCCTGGAGTAATCCAAACTGCTTTAAAGGAAAACGATACTTACATCTATATCTATAATATATAGAGGAAATAAATATCACCACGAATTTGATTTCACACAATAATTCATGTTTTTTGGAAAGAAGAAAAGAACTATAAAAATGTGTCCGTCACGGCCATTGTCGGGAGTTATTGAGTGGAGCAGATGCGATCCCACATGTACCAAAAGCTTCAAATGGAATTTTATCATTATCGTAATGATTCCTGTTAATCATATACTCCGAATATGAACTGGCCATGATCCAACAGTTTGAAAAATACATTTACTTCTAATTTTCTGTATAATTTCTTTTTCTTATCTTACATTTTTGAGTTGGAATATTCAAATTCTTTCGCACTGAGCGTCAGAAGACACAGTCAAAAAATATGGTGTTGCTAAAGCACACCGCTGACATACGCTAGCGCAGCCAAAGAAAAATTACCCGAATTGAAAATATATCTCAACTACTAGACATCGTTTCTATAGAGAGCATATTGGTCAAGACAATTTTGCAATGGGACAAACTAGCTTAGACACGTTATTTGTGTTCTTATTTAATTAGGTTTATTCTCTTCTACATAATTTGCAAATCTTCTCAGTGTGTAAACTAACAAGTCTCCGAATCTGTCATCTTGATGATAAGTGCTACTAAAATGGTACATCTTGAAGAGTCAGTGCAACTAAATTGATATGATTAGTGAACATGGGCGGAGCTAGGTATTGCCAAGGGAATTCAATTTAATCTTTTTCGTTAAAAATTTATACCGTTTAAGTAGGATACATGGGCTGCTCAGTATACCCTAAAACCAGATTTTGATAAGAGGCGTTAATTATTATTTCTAGATATTTATATTTGAAGTCTTAAACTTAATATTCCTCGGTCAAATTTATACTATGAAATTTGGTTTCGATGAAATTTATACTAAAGTATGTATTTGTTGAAAATTATAAGCAATATCAAATTGAAAAAAGAGTGACATTGAAACACTTTCTAACCAACCAAAGAAAATCACTTTTATTGCAAACCAAATACTCCAAGTAGAAGGGTCTCCCAATCATCATTGGTTAACTCGACCACAACAACAAATAAACTTAAACAAAATTAAAACCAAAATAGAATCAAGCACAAACAGCAGTTTTAGCTAGAGAGCGAGGACTAGACCCGGAACGGATTTTCCGACCCGATTGGCTAGGCTACTCTCCCAAACAGAGGGGCAATGCAGGGGCGTTATAGACTCAAAATCCGATTGGGTTTTCTTCCCAAAACGTGTCACAATAAGCGAGGTGTTGAAATACTCCCGAACCTGGGTAATTACCCCATCGGCCACAGTCCAGGCGTGAACCCAAGTAATGGAGCGGGTTGGGTCGCAGCCTTCGACGAGTACAATGGACCCGAAGGCGTCAATGGTCTTAGGGATGAATTGGAAAGCGTCCTTGGCAGTGCCGGTGAGGATTTGCATCAAGAACTGGTGAGAAGGTGGACCATGGAACCACCACTCGAGGTCGGCGGCCAGTAGGGTCTGGACCCGAACGACGTCGTGCGAGCTCAAGGCTTCATATAGGGCTACTACCACCCTTTTGTTTTGAGTTTCCTCCAGAGTTTCCTGAGTGTTAGCCAGTTCAGTTAAAATAAGGAAGAGAAATATAATCAAGAAAAATTGCCTGTATTGAAGGTAAGATGGGGCGATGTCGGGGTATATATAGGTGCTTTCGAAGGGTATTTTGGAAATTATGGGTGTATAGTTGGGGGTATTTTAAAGAATTCAAAGGACATGCTCGCCATTCAGTGCTCGGGAAGATTACTACTCCTATTTTGTTTGGTTTAAAAAAGGCGTTTTCTTTGGGTGGGGTCAGGAAAGGACGGGTCCCACAGGTGATGTTGTATGTGAATATTTCAAGCACACTTTGTTTGACCTCACACAAAAGCACAAATTCAGTGGCAGCATACAAACACCCATATGATAGAACAACTCTTTCAAATTATTTCTTGCTTCGGACACATTTTTGACCAGGTACCACACCAAAAGTTGTGATGAAATAATAAGTATTTTTTTTATTTATTTAATATCTCGAATTTAACCTTAAAATAAAATCGTCTCTGATAGAAATTACTTTAATCTCAAAACAAGATTTTTAATGGAAATTTAAATTTATCGAATTCCAAAGTAAGTACAAAATAACATACGAGAAACTGGCCAAAAAAAAAAAGTTGACCTGTTACTATGAGGATAGCGTCTGTATGAGACAATTGGCTCATGAACTTACGAACTAGAAAATTAATTGTTTATCTTTAAAATAAGTAATAATTACTGTATAGGGACAAATCGGGTTTTAGTTTATACGGTTGGTATCAATCGTAATTACTGCTCGGTAAACCGAGGTCAAGATATCAAAGATCGAAGAGCGAGACCGAATAACATCGAATCAGAACTTGAAGCCATGGCCCGAGATGAACCTATTGAGCTCGATTCTAGGAAATGCCCTAGGGTAAGTTATCAAATTTGAATGACGAAAGGACCGGAAATCCCGTGATAAGTAAGCATCTCGGCGGGAATTACGGCATCAATCAATAAGACCGTTAAATCAGCACATCAAGAGATATTTTACCTTGTAAACAGATTCTTGCCTTGTATAAAAGATTATCTCCATGCTATATAAGGGGCAATGTAATTGTTCTAAGGCATCACACAAAACAATCATCAATACAAAGAAAAGAAGTCTGCTTTCATTATTTTATACATTACTTTATTCATCTGATTTCATTTATATTTACTGTTCATCTTGGAGGAATCAGTCAAGGCCAGGATTATCCAGGGCTTGTGGTTTGCATTTCTTCTCCATTTATTTACTGACTTTAATTTTCATTATATTATTCGTTATTTGTATCAAACTAAATCACGTATCCTTAAAACCACGTATAAATTCAATTGTTATCCGAAGCCAAGGGTAAACAATTACATTTATACACAATTTAAAAGATACATGATTTAATTTAACATGAATGATCTATGAACAGAAAACAATTAAAGTAAAGAGAAGCAAAATGATCAAACCAAGTGTGATGGACAATTAAACATGACTTTTGGATGAACACTGAAAATTGACCTCGGTCGAGCCCTTGAGACGGGTTCAGTTGCAACTAAGTAAATAAGCAGCTGAAGAACATTATGAAGTAGCTAGAGAACAAAAATAAACTTTTATTTCTTTGATATGCGTGTCAACAGTGATTTTAAAATAAAAAGGTTCTCCTCTTTATATAGTGGGGAAGTTTCAATCCTAGTACGAGTCTAAATAAGGTAAAAAAATCTTCTCCTTACTGTAAATGTTGATCTGCAGTTGATATCGGGCGGAATTCGCACCGTAACATCTGGTTGAGGGTGGATATTACGGCTCCCTGCTTATCGTGCCTAATCGTTTTTCCCCTTGGTCTCGGCCCTTTACTCTACTCGACCTGATGCTCAACCGTATTCGGTCCCGGAAGCACCACTCGTCCTCCCTGGGCTCTGAGACGTGGAATCCCTCAGCTTTAATCAAGGTCATGCCAGATCGTGCTTCCCTCTCGTTTCCTTACCGGAAAATCGGGGGTAACTTTATCCTAAATTTTACCTGTACATATTAATAAAATTTTTTGAATTAAAATTCCTCTATATTGTTAATTATGAAAACAGATTAACAAAGTTTTATGATAGCATTTAACTATTTCATGCCACAAGAAATAATACACTTAAATTGCACTACTGAACATCAATTAGACAAGCCTCTATTTGTGAGTTTTTCAACTCCTACATGAAAAACGAACAATTTTCTTTTAATTTTATTGCTGTACAACGAAATGCATCATGCTGAAGTACAATTTGTAACTTCAACTAGATTATATACAACTTGTTAATCTCATGAATACTCCAATTTTGTATAGCAGCATGAACTAATTAATCCGAAATCTTAAGTTTTAACAGAAGTTTAAAGGTTGCGAATAAAGCTGCGAAGTTGTCAAATTATGCGGCTAATGATGTTGGCCATTGATTTTACATCTACTAGCAGCTATTGGTAAGTTTGGCCTTGCTATAATTACTTCAATTGTTGTGACCATTGAATTCAAAGTTTGGAGCGTGGAATTGAATGCAAATCATGTTTTGGGAAATAGATATATTTGAATTCAAAGCTATTGAAACCTTGCCATTATTATTTTATAATCAATTTGCATGCATATTGACTAATTTTACGAAGTATCTATTATTTCTTATCAGCACACGTATTAGATAATTTTGTTCATTAAGATTTGAACAAATGAGAAAAAATCATATAGTGTTTTTTCTTCCACTAAATTTAAACTTTAAATTTCATAATTCTAATAAACCTATTTCATTGACCATTAAATCACACTCTTGGATGATCTTGGTAATTTTTGTCCTGTTCAAAATAAACTAACACATGATATATGTTGCTTAGGAGCATCAAAACTGTGTATCTTATCCCCTCATGAAGTGTTGTTGATACTTTATGCGGTTTTTAATTGGCTACTTACACGCAAGTTTTGCATGTAATCATTCTCATATTTGTTTGATCGATGTAAAAAGATATACGTATCTATGTTGACCAATCATGTGTCACTTTTCCAATCGGCCTAAACTTAGATAGATTGAACACCTGATTATATATTACGTGGTAAAGATTAGAAGAAAGAAAATCAGAGCATCATGCACTGAAATAATATCCAACAAGAATGATCTATAGGGTATAGATATATCAGTTTTTTCCCAATATAATAAAGTTACCTAGCGTTTATACATCTTTGACATAAGAGGGAATTCTGTAATAAAAAGTGAAAGCCCCAAAAAAGCATGTGCGAATAATTTTGGATATACAATGTTTTTCTTTATTATACCAGAAATCATTAATCTATATCTATATCTATATTATATTAAAGGCACGAATAACCTTAGCGAAATATTTTTTGTCTTTTTTACCTCTTAAAAATAAATTTTATATTGGACAAAATTATGATTTAAATTACTTTCCTACTATTTAGAACTTTAAAATTAACTAAAATTTTGATTATTAAATCTTTCTTTATTTGAAGTATATGACATTTTCTAATATTTAGGAATTAAAGCCAAGTAAAATAGAACTTATATAAATATATTACTTATCCGAAACATGCAAAATAATTATTAGACTATCATTATGTGACGATCCGTTAGGTCGTTTTGAGTTCTGACCTTAATTTTCATGATCCGAGACCTCCCCTAGCTTCATTTGATATTTTTTGGTTTGCGTACTTGGTCCATGTCACTTTTGAAAAAGCTTTTATGTGAAATTTTGAAGAATAAAAATTTTGACTAAAAATGAGGCTAGAGTTGACTACGGTCAATATTTTATGTAAAAGATCGCTGATCGGTATTTTGACGATTTTCGTAGGTCTGTATTGTGAATTTGCACTTGGGCGTATGCCCCGAATTGAATTCGGAGGTCTCTAGGTTGATTTGACTTGTTTTGTCGAAAATTAGAACCTTGAATGTTTGGAAATATCTTAGGTTTGACCGTAGGTTGACTTTATGGTTATCGGGTTCGAATTTTGGTTTTGAGACTAAGAATAGGTCCGTATTGCTATTTGAAACTTGTCCGCAAAATTTTGGTGCAATTCGGAGTTAGTTTGGTAGGATTCGTACGCTTGGTTGTGATTCTAGAGTTTCTTGTGTTTTCTTTTGAATTTCATGCGTTTTGATGTCTGATTCATAGTTCTAGATGTTATTTTTAGTATTTTGATCGTGCAAGCGAGTTCCTATGATGCTATTACACTTGTGTGCATATTTGGTTTGGAGCCGGAGGAGCTCGGGTGAGTTTCGGATAGGCTTCGGACCATTTGAACATGTAAAGCTGTTGTTTCTGGTGTCTGGTGCATCGTGCTTCGCAATCGTAAAGCTTCTCTCGTGACTGCGAAGGGGAGGTTTGGGGTTGAGGCTGGTTGTTAATCGCGAACATGAGGGCTGGTACGCGAACGCAAAGTTAAGGGGGGCTTACCCTTCACGAACGTGACAGGTGTCTCCCGAACGCGATGCGTTAGGGTTACCCGGGGGAGGTAGCTATGGTCTTCATCGCGAACACGGACCTGGGGACGCGAACGCGAACGCGAAGGCACACTGGGAAATAAACCTTTGCGAACTTGATGCAGACCTCGCGAACGTGAAGGCCAATTGGCCAGTACATCGCGAACGCGTCAGGTGCTTCACGAATGCGAAGAACACCTGATGCCCAGATATTTAAAGTGATGAAAGTCGGGATTTGACCATTTTCCACCATTTTGAAAGCTAGAGCTCGGCCTAGAGGCAAATTTGATGAGATTTTTCATCCCTACTTTATTGGTTAGTGAATTTTAACTTGTTTTGTTATGTTTCCATAATCACCCGTTGATTTTAATCTTTAATCTAGGATTTCTAAGGTAGAACTTAGGTATTTAGGTAGAAATTGAGAATTTTATAAAATTGAGATTACACCTATAATTGAGGTTGGATTTCGAAACCAATCATATAACCGAGCTCGGGGGTGAATGAGTAATCGAATTTTTGGTCCAAATCTTGAATTTTGACCAAGTGGGTCCAGGGTTGACTTTTGTTGACTGTTTTCAATTTCATCAAAAATCGAATCCTTTTCACTCGTGGGTAGTTTCTAAAGCTTATTTTGAATTATTTGAACTATATATGGCTAGATTTGACCACTTTGGAGACTAATTCTAAAGGAAAGGCCGCGGTTGAGTGTTGATTTGATTGCGGAAAGAGGTAAGTGTTGTGCCTAACTTTGACTTGAGGGAATTAGAACTTGATTGGTTTAATTGTTACTTGATTTATGTGTGGGGACAGTGTATATGCGAAGTGGTGAGTGTATATGCATAGTTGCAGGTTAAGCATGCGGGTTGGGATATTTATTTATTATTTTCAATTATTTCTTGCCTTGTTTAATCCATGTTATTAATTGTTAAGTTTTTTTAGTTGTTAATTGCAATTACTTGTTGAATTCATGCCTTTATCCGTTACATGTCTTAATTGTTAATTTTTTTTTTAAAGCAAATAGACCTCTAGGTTGATTTCCTAGAGGTTATATATAAATAAATAAACAAACTTACAAATTGTCAAGAAGTATCTAAAAAGTGGAAAAATAAAACTAGTTCTAGATCTACTACTATATGAAAACTATCTATTACAACTCCTATCGCAACCAACTTTCCAACTGTGAAGACTTGTGTATTCACCCACCAATTGCAAAACATCATTGTAGCACCTCTATCGCTCTCACCAGGCGCCAAGTTTTGCGTCATGGAAAACGTGAATCTTCATCTTCCTTCACATTGTAGGTCGGTTATATACCGTTGATTGTTGTAAGGATCGACAGTAACTTCATCATTGTGGCTTCTAGTATGATGTCATTAGATCTTTTGATTATCCTCTCGAACATCTGCTATGATGGTATGGCTCTCAAACTAGCTTACACCTGTGTATCGCTCGATTACAAATCAAAAAGACGACTTCGATCTTCTGCCTTCAAACTATATTTAGCTCGACTACAATCAGAATCAGCTGACTTCGAGCTAATCTGGTCTCGATCACAAAACTCATCGACTTTACATAGTATTTGATTCCAATCTCTTCTTATGTAACAATGTCGAACATTATACTCTCCATACAATATTGAAACACCTCCAGATTGAGCATGAAAATATGCTAATACCACTGGATAATATTTCAAAATCATATAGATTGTATTGCACCTCCATTGCCAATGTTTATGTGTTTGATATTCCACCATCATCGCTCTTGGTAAATTGTCTTCTGAATTATTACTTCGATCTAGAACCAGCAGTGTTGATCTCAAATTAGTGTGAGTACATGACTGACCGTAACAATCGTAAGTTTGTTCCTCTATCTTCCGTTCCTGGCATCTACAGCTTATTGATACCAATACCTCGCATATGCTGGTGTTGTTCTTCAGTAAGCTGATGTCTATCCTGCGATTTATTAAATACCTGCGTATATGATACTGTCCATACAACACTATCACACCTCCCGATTGAGCATGAGAACATGCTAATACCACTGGATAATGCTCAAATACTGCATGAATTTCTCTGCAGGTATTCCACTGATCCTCTGCTTGTTGGTAATGTATTCGAATGGTTTGAACAATATGAATTCGATCTAATATCGAAGTGATCTTAATTGACTCCAATTTACTGATGTGGCTTCGAGATTTTGTCTTCAACTGGATGATACTGTAAAGGTCTTTCGTAACAGCAATGACTTCGATTACATCAGTACAAACACAATGACATCCAACTCTCTGCAATGTTATGATTTTCTGATTTCGAACTATCCAATCTTCCTTAAGGTCACCTAGATCTACATCAAGGATCATCCACTTTCTTATATCAGAAACAAGAACCAAAGTATACAAAATGTCCTCTCGATATAGACCTAGCAGTTTCCTCTTCTGCTGTCGATCACACTCTATATCAGCATTGATTATGCTGGCTGTTTGCTCCAATTTGCTCTTTATGTGACAGTGATTGATCTTATACTCTCCATACAATATTATCACACCTCCAGACTGAGCATGATACCATGCTAATACCACTGAATAGTGTTCTAATATCGCATAGGTAGTACTGTTTAATCTCGATACCCTGATATCGATTTTACTCAATATGTCTCGAAAAGTCTATGTTCGACTAATTTCGAATATTATCTTCGATTGCTTACCCTCAATAATCTGGCATCGATGTTGCTCTAAATTCATCCAACCTTCTATGTTAATTTCGATTAACCAACATATGAAGCTTGTCATCTTAGCCTCGTCTTGAATTAATGTCTTCTCTCGATAGATAGTAAACTCAAGTTCAGAGGTAGTTACCATTTGATCTATCACTCTTCCACTTCCACAGTGATCTTTATTAAACTGTTCATGCAATATTATTACATCTCCAGACTGAACGTGAGGCCATGTTAATACCAATGGAAAATGTTCTAACACTGCATGAAATGTTTTGTAAATAGACCACTGTCCAGGTGTTTGATAATCCACCATTAATTTGGAGCTCTTCTTTTGGCAATTCTAATCCTTAGATTAGGTATTTGGTGTTTGTCTAGGTTGATCATATTCCTTATTGCGCTTGGTAATTCCATGAATGAATTGAATTGCAAGGTACCTGCAAAAGAAAAAACCATATTAGCTAAATAATTTGCTACTGTGTTGCCCTATCTCAATACATGCTGCACCATCACGTTGAAATTGTTCATTAGTCCTTTAATCTTCTTCACTTCTGTACTTATCGACCAAGGTGGATCCCAATCTCCATCTAACACCTTCTTCAAAACCAACGAATCTGTTTCCAGAATAAGTGGATGTAACTCTTTCTGTACACAAAATTGCAATCCTTGTAACAATCCTTTTGCTTCTGCCACCATGTTAGTAGTGATTCCTGTGTCTACTGCTTCATCATACACAAAATCACCATCGTCATTCCTTACACAAAAAGCAAAGGAACTAGGCCCAGGATTACCCTTCGAAGCACCATCTGTGTTACACTTAAACCACCCTCAATATGGAAACTGCCATATTATTCTCTTAGTTACCACCACTGGTTTGTAAGCTTCTAAATATTGAATAATATCAGGCCATAGTATAGGTATATTTGTCAGCCATGGATACCTGCTCTTTGCTAGATAATATAAAGTCTTATTCACTTCATGACATACCCTGTTCGATGACACCCTGCCTCCATGCTTGCCCTTATTTCTTTTCTTCCATAGTTCCCATGTAATTATAGCAGGTGTTTCTTGAAATAAAGGTTTCAATTTTGAGCAACATTTCGCATTCCACTAGTTTCTTATTACTTGCTTCAATTGTACCAAAGGTGCTGTGATTCCTGCTGCTCCCGTAAAAATCATCCATACCTTCACAGCTGTGGGACTAGTCAGAAAAATGTGATCAATTGTCTCTTCCTGAGGATTTTGACAGCACCAATATCTCGAAGTAACTATATATCCTTGTTTTCTCCATAGATCATCTGTAGGTATCTTCTGCCTCCATAATCTCCATAGGAAGAATGATACCTTAAATGGAAATCCCTTAGTCCACATCAATCCAAATTCTTTGTTTGAATTAGCCCGATGCCTCAAGATTTGCCAAGCACTAGTGACAGAAAACTTTCCCGAAGAGGTTGGCATCCAGTATGGTCTATCCCAACCACTGTTAGTGTCATGATAATCTACATTCTCCTTCACATGTGTGGCTATATCTTCAGGTAATAACTGCTCCAATAAATGATCATTCCATGTTCCTTCTTGTCGTAATTCACTTACATCTTGAAAGTCTTCTTGTATTTGAAATTCTTCTAGAATAACATGATATAGAGGCCTTAATCCTATCCAATTTTCATGCCATATGTTTGTTGTACCCCTCTTCAATTCCCACAGAATTTCATGTTCTACACTGTCTCGTGCCATCAACATTTGTTTCCAAACATGTGATCCTTGTCTAAACTGCACAACAGTAGGTATTTATTTCTTACAATACTTGGCGACCACAATGTTTTTTTAGTTCTAAACCTCCACCACAACTTGGCGAATAATGCTTTCGACACATCCTGTAGTAATCTGAACCCCAGCCCTCCTTCCTCTTTCGGCAAGCACAACTTTTGCCATGATGCCCAATGTCTGCTTCTTCCTTCTTCCTTGTTGCTCCAGAAGAATATGGCAAACATTTTGTGCAAGTGCTCCATTACATTGTTTGGTGGATGAAGTACAGAAAGCATATATACTGGCATGCTTTGAAGCACACTAGTTAGTAGAGTAGCTTTTCCTCCAAACGACAGAAGCTTGCCCTTCCAAGCATATACCTTATTCTTTACCTTTTTAATAAGATCGTTGTAATATTCCTTTCTTCTCCTAGTGTAAAATATAGGACATCCCAAATACTTAAATGGTAACTGGCCTTTTGCAAAGCCTGTAATGTTTTCAACAACTCTAACAAGCCAGTGCGATACATTAGAATGCATATAGAAAGAACTTTTATTCTTGTTGATCAGCTGTCCGGACACCCTCTCATACCCTTCTAAAACTGACATTATTTTGATCAATGATGGAGCATGTGCAGAAGCAAAAATAATAATGTCGTCAGCATATGCCAAGTGATTCAAAGGATCTGACCATTTTGGCATTCCAAATCCCACATATGATCTGTCCTCAAAAAGCTTATGCTGTGATCTCGACAACACCTCAGCAGAGTGAATGAACAGGGCAGGGGATAAGGGATCTCCTTGCTTCACCCCCCTAGTTGATTTGAAAAAACCTGTCGATTGTCCATTAACTAACACAGAGTACCAATTATTCGACAATAAATTCCAAATCATGGTTATGAAATGCTCGGCAAAGCCCATCCTTCTCAATACATGCATTAAGTACTTCCACGACACTCTATTATACGCCTTTGCCATATCGAGCTTAATCACCACATTTGCAGGCTTTCCTCTCTTCCTTATATCTGTAACAATTTCCTGTGTAAGTAGTATATTCTCAAAAGTACTCCTACCTTTTACAAAACCAGATTGATTTTGTGATATATAACTAGACAGGAACCCTTCTAATCGACCATGAATTACTCTGGAGATGACTTTATTAATGAAGTTGCTCAAGCTAATCGGTCTTAGATCTGAGAAAGTTTGAACTGTGGAATTCTTAGGCAACATCACTAGATTGGTATGAGTGATCGATTTAGGCAAAGGAGCCCCTCCAAAAAAGTGAAGCACCATACTGTGTATATCAAACTTAATAATATCCCAACATACCTGATAAAAGAGTCCAGTGAACCCATCTGGACCACTAGCACTCTCATTACTTAGTTCAAACACTACTGCTTTCACCTCATCCATCGATGGATATTTACAAAGTTCCCCGTTCTGCTCAGTGGAAACCATCAAGGGTACATTATCCAGCATCGACAGATCAGTTGAGTCACCTTCATTTGTAAACTGTTTTTGATAAAATTCAACAGCTGCCTTAGCCAATTCCTCTTGATCTTCTAGCCAATCTCCATTATCAATTTGTATCCTTTTTAGTTGTAACTTTTTCCTTTTCCCATTAACATGATTATGAAAGAATCTTGTATTTCTATCTCCTTCCTCAAACCATGTCATTCCAGCCTTCTGCTTCCAAAATTGTTCCTCGATGCTTAAATATCTCTTGGGTTCTGCTTGTGCTCTTTGTAGCACCAGTCGATTTTCTATTGATGAATCTTCCTCGAACAATATCTCCTTCACTTTCACAATGTCCTCCAGTATAGCAGTTTGCTTAAATATATCTCCAAACGTCTCTCTGCTCCATCTGGATAATGCAACCTTCACCTTCTTAAGTTTATGCTTAAACATAAGATAAGGGTCGCCTACAAAGTCAGTTGTCCAATTCTGTCGCACTGCTTCCATAAAAGTTTCATGCTTTGTCCAAAAATTTAAAAATCTGAAAGGTTTCACAAATCTTGCTGCTTGTTCTCCACATATCATAAGCAATGGAGCATGATCAGATCCAGTTCTGATCAAGTGCTCCACATCAACAGTTGGAAACAAATTCTGGAATGGTTGATTCACTAGTATCCTGTCTAATCTTTTAAAGATACACTCCGAATTCGACCTCCCATTCCACCATGTAATGGGCTGCCCTTATAACCTTGATCAAATAAGTCACACGAATTAACACAGAATGCAAAGTCTTCATATTCTGGTGGTAAGACTGGCAATTCCCCTATCTTTTCCTCTTCATTTAAAAGTACATTGAAATCACCTCCTACCATCCAAGGACTTTCCATATCTGCAGCTAGATAATACAAATTGTCCCATAGTTCCAATCTTTCCAAAGCATCACATTTAGCGTATACAAAAGTCATGATAATTTGCTTATCAATTTCATGATGCAGTAACTTAATTGTTATCTGCTGCTCTGTATCCGTCACCAATTCCCACTCCATGTTTATATTAAAAAACACCCATATTTTCCCGCTTATATTTGAATAGGCATCCTCCATATGCAATCTTCTCCTATATCTTTGTATATGTCTAGCATTTTGAAACGGCTCCATCAACTCAATAACAGCAAAATTATGTTCACGATGCATATTAATCACCCTTGGGAAAGCCTGTTCTGTATTAACAGATCTAATATTCCATATGAGGACCTTCATCATTACATATTATGTGAAACTGCCCTCTTAGGCAACACTCTTGTAGGTTGAGCTTGCTCTTTATTTTGTAATTTCTTGGTCTTCTTTACTGCTTTAGGACCAGATATAGGTGATATACCTGCCTCCCTTATTATTTGCTTAAAATTTGTAGTAATGGATTCATCATCTCCTTCTTCCTCCATCTGTTGATTGTCGATGCCAGGATTATGAATTGTTGCCACATTATGAGTGACTATATCATGAAGAGTTTGTAATGGAGTGTTTAATGGTACATTAATCTGCAGTTGCATACCCTTTTCCTTGCTTGAATCATCTATCACCTGTAATTCTTTGGACTGAAGATTGTTAATCGCTAAATCTGTACTGCAACAGAGTAATCATCCTCAATAACAACGTCAGCTCGATCTACAAAGTACACTAGGACTGCATCTACTGTAGTTACCAATTCCCCATATGCTGGTGCAACTTCATTTTGATATTGTGCTACTTCAGTATGGATACTATTATTAGAGTGTTTCGATTAGCAAAATTGGTGTCGAGCGACCTTGACATCGATATGTCCCCTATTTGACATCGAGAATTACTAGTTTCGATATGTCCTCGATTACCAAGCTCGTTCTCGACCAATGTTGGCTTCAGTTGGCCCTCAATTTGACCTCAAGAACTATCATCCTGGATATCTTTATGACCTACTGTAGCTTTTTGCCGAAGACCTGCTGAACTCCCATCATTCATATCATTCTTGATCCCTTGGATCTTATTTGTTGCACCTTCTATTTGGTTTGATCGACCCTCTAAGTCTACCACTTGATCACTCCAATTTTCCTCCTTGGGGCTACCTTCATTCGAATCTATCTGTTGCGATGAAACCTCATTAGTTTGCGATGGGACTTCCTGACACGAATGACTATCAATCACATTCATCATCCTTAGCTCATCTTTATTAATTCCAAACCTTCTATGCACCCAATCAATGGTAGCTCCCTTTCTAGCTAAATCATCCAGAACTTCAATAGGACCTCCCTTGATGATCTTATGCACAACTTCCTGCTTTAAACGTCTATTTTCCCTGTCATCTTTTACAATTTTTGTATTACCAGCATGATGTTGATTATTTTGCACCTGGTTCTTCTCCCCAGACTTAACTTGATGCTCCTGTCTACCATCTGTAATCTTCAAATGATCAACCTCCTCAACTACCAAATCATCTTGTTCCTCATTTAAAGCATCAAATTTTTTCACTGTTATAACTTCGTTCACCTTGGCTTTCCCTTTGTCCTTGCTAATACCTTTGCCCTTACCATCCTCATTGTTTTTCAATTCTGCAGTCTCAATAATATGGCCCTTTCCATCTCTTTTATATCTGTTAGTTCTTGCTTTGATCCATTCTCGTCGAGCTTGATTAATAGGATGGTTTCCTACTACTTTGCCACTCGAGAGTACCTTATTTGAGTTAGCAGCAGTCCTACCAGTTCCTTCTCATTTTTCTTACTATCATCAATTTTCCTAAGATTTGGATTAATCACCCAACAGTCCTCTTCATTGTGACCCTGTTTTTTGCAGCTCTTACAGTACTTAGGCATATAATCATACCTAATGTTAATCCACTTTGAAATTTCCGGCCTAGTTTCATCTTCTTCCTCGACTATTTTAATTCTTTACGGTAACTTAGCTAATAGATTAACTTCAACTTTGACTTTTGCACAACTAGGTCTAGTCCCGTTTTGAGTAGCTAAATCCACATGTAAAGGATTACCCACTGCCTTAGCAAGAGAAAACACAAACTCCTTCCCAAAGAAATTTGGAGGTAGTTCCGAAAAACTAATCCATGCCACTGCTATAGGAGTTTCTTCATCCGGTGTCCACCATGGGTTCCACTTCGAACATCTCATTTGCCCCATTGTTCCATCAACCTTGATATAATAGGCTGGTTTCGACAGTAGGTGTATATAATCTTCCATTAACGATAATCTAATCAGGGCATGATTGTCTTCTATAAGACCTATCGAGCATGCTCCTTTGAGTTCGCACTGTATTGGAATAACTTTAAGAAGATCATTGATTACAGGTTTTCCATAGGAGAACTTGCCAAGAACTGCTAGTTGTAAACCTTGTTTGACGATAGATTGTTTAACTTCTGCTTTTTTCCATCGAACGATCGGTTCGCCGTGCAAATATTCGACTGGTTTGATCGGAATCACAGTCATAGCATTCGCAGCAGATCCGGCAGTCACTTCAGTGGTATTTAGAGTTTGCATGGAATTTAGAGTTTTTGGTTGGAGGAGATCAGAGTATTTTGGAGGAGCATTTATGGATGTTATTGGTATAGTAGCGTTGGGAATCACAGGAGACGACTGACCAGTACCACCGAGTGGCTAGCCAATCGTCGGAGCTACCATTAATGGCGTTAAAGCTTCTAGGGTTTCGGTTTATGTCGTTTCAGTTTCCTCCTAAAAGTCAGGAGACGATTTCTTAATGCATTTTAGAATTCAATGAGCCAAATCTTTTTTTTTTCTCTTAGAGGTTAGTCAATTAAACACCCGCATACATGTACTGGCTTCATCTTAATTGTTAATTGATTCTTTGTATCTATGTCTTTATTTATTAACTGTCATTACTTGCTATTTGATTTTGTGTGCTATCATATAACTATTCTATATGCTTTGTGACTTTTTTTGTTTAATTCTTTTATTGAGTTTTTTTTTTGTGATATGCCGTAGTTGGTTATAGTTGGTTCGTTTAATTCATATTGTTTGGGATCGGATTGCGCATCGCAACAATTATTTATATTATTGTTTGGGATCGGGTTGCATATCGCAACGGTAATTACTGTAATTATTAGGATCGAGTTACATAGCTGCAACAATATTGAAATGATATGAAGAAATAAGGACAGAATATGATATGCATAGATAATGATATGATGGATTGGGTTGCGCGCTACAATAGATTTGATGTGTTGTAAGTTATTTGTGGCTGTAGAGATTGTTCTCAGTATTGTGATATGATATTTGAGATTTTGTTATTCTAGGGCCCTTTCGGTAGTGACCTACGGGTCTAGTCTTTCACTTTACTAAATTATTTCTATTTCCGTTTCTGCTATTATTATTTCATACAGTTTTATTATGAGTGTCATGTCGTAGCCTCATTACTACTTCGTCGAGATTAGATTTGGCACTTGCAGAGTACATGAGGTCGGTTGTACTCATGCTACACTTCTACACTTCTTGTGCATATACTGAAGTTGGTCATGACGGTGTGTAGAGGAGATCTTTCCCGGACCGGCTATCAGCCGGAGACTTGAGGTAGAGCTGCTGGCGTTCGCAGTCCCTGAAGTCCCCTTCCTTTCTGTCTTTACTGTTTACCTTATTTCAAACAATTGTATTTTACTTCAGACTTTATCTGTAGTACTCTAGATGCTTATGTATTCGTGACTCCATATTTCTAGGATATGTTTAGTTTACGCTACATGGTATTTATCTTATCTATTTTAGACTATCACAGCTTACTATTAATAATGTTTTAATTTAAATTGTTAAAACTGGTTAAGTAAATTTAGCTAATGTTGGCTTGCCTAGCAAGTGAAATGTTAGGCTCCATCACGGTCCCGAGGTTAGGATTCCGGGACATGACAAGTTGGTATCAGAGCACTAGGTTGCGTAAGTCTCACGAGTCTTGAGTAACCTTAGTAGAGTTTGGAGGATCGGTACGGAGACGTCAGTACTTATCTTCTAGAGGCTATATAGCTTTAGAAAATTTTTACTTGTTTCTTTCTCTATCCAGAGACTTTATTACTGAAGTTTGAACCATTCTATTCTTGTTCTCTTGCAGATGGTGAGAACACGCATAACATCTACAGCCGGGCAGGAGCCAGAGCCCCCTGTTGCAGCCACTACCAAGGGCCGAGGCAGAGGCAGAGCTCAGCCTAGAGCACGTGCAGCAGCACCCATCAGAGCCTCAGATCGAGCAGGAGGAGGAGATCCCTGTTCAGAATGCATCAGTTGAACCAGCCCAGGTCCTGGAGGGGTTCATTGCCACTCCCTTACTTCAGAACGCTCTAGTATGTTTGGTGGGCCTTATGGAGAGTTTGGCCTATGCCGGAGTATTTCCTATGGCACCAGCTGTCTCTCAGGCTGGGGGAGGAGCTCAGAATCCCGCCACCCACACTCTGGAGCAAATGGGTCCATATGTACCAGACTCCGGTAGTCCCAACAGTTGGAGTAGTTCAGTCCGTTGTTGCTATATAGACCGGCGAGAGGCCCGCAATGTCTTCTTAGGGATTGATGAGGTTGGATAAGGTCATCAAGATCTTTCCTATTCATTTTGGTGGTACACCTTCTGAAGATCCATAGAATTATTTGGACCATTGCCACAAGGTTGTAACGATCCGGCCGGCCATTTTGAGTATTTTAGCCTCGTTCCCTATTTATTACCTCCTATATGTTAAATTATGGTTATGTAGCTTTCCAGGGTGGTTGGTTTGGTTTCAAGTGAGTTTCGGTGTGAATTGGAACACTTAGTCCTAAGGCTAGAAGCTTAAGTTGAAAGAGTCAACCGGAGTTTAACTTTTGGGTAGACGACTCCGGAATAGAATTTTGATGGTTCCGATAACTTCGTATGGTGATTTTAGACTTAGGCATATGTCTGGATGTTGATTTGAAGGTTCATAAGTTGATTTCGTGCTTTTTGGCGAAAGTTGGAAGATTGAAGGTTTAGAAGGTTGAGAGGTTTGACTGAATTGACTTTATTGATATCAAGCTACGATTGTGATTCCGGGAGTTGGTATAGGTTCTTTGTGTCATTTGGGACTTGTATGCAGAATTTGAGCTCATTCGGAGTTGGTTTGATATGATTCGACATTAATTTTATAAGTTGAATGTACATTGATTCAATATGCTTGAATTGAGGTGCAATTCGTAGATTTGATGATGCTTGATGTGATTTAAGGCCTCGAGTGGTTCATGTTGTATTTTGGGACTTGATGGTATGTTCGGACGGGGTCCCGGGGGCCCCGGGTGTGATTCGGATTGAGTTTGG
The DNA here is from genome assembly GCA_002018475.1 of Nicotiana obtusifolia. Lineage (NCBI taxonomy): Eukaryota > Viridiplantae > Streptophyta > Magnoliopsida > Solanales > Solanaceae > Nicotiana > Nicotiana obtusifolia. Next base: position 49,218 of record MCJB01003825.1, read on the forward strand.
ACTCATTTGGAGACTTGAAGGATATATGGATGCATGCTGAGTTCTGATGCAATCGCACCTGCGAGGGTATGGCCGCCGGTGCGGCACCGCAGAAGCGGCCCTTTGGCCGTAGATGCGAGAGGAGGCTGGGTGAGCTGGGTCCGCAGGTGCGGAGGTCTTTGCGCAGGTGCGCAGGTGCAGATGCTGATTCCTTCCGCAGATGCGAATTCCTTCCGCAGAAGCGGAGTCTTGTCTGTTGACTTTGGACCACAGGTGCCGTCTCTTTTCGTAGAAGCGGACGCTCAGAAGCGCCTTGTGTCAGCTGAAGCGGAAGCGCAAATGTGCTGGCTGGACCGCAGAAGCAAAAAAGTTTCTAAGCCTTAATGAAAATGCATCTGCGTTGGTTTTTTCGTAGATGCAGAGTCGCAGAAGCCACCAATTGTTCGCAGAAGCGGACTGGGCAGAAAGGGTGGAATCGAGGGTTTTATTTCATTTTCCACATTTTGAGTTAGAAAGCTCGATTTTGGGTAATTTTGGAGGGGAGTTTCAAGGATTGGATCGGGGTAAGTGTTTTTACTCGGTTTTGTTCATTAATCATGATTCCATCATTTTTTTTATCATTTAACTAGTAATTTGAGTTGGGAAATTGGATATTTTTGTGAAAACTTTCCTAACTAGAAATTGAGGATTTGAGGGTCGATTTGAGGTCGGAATTGGGTAATTTTTGTATGGTTGGACTCGTATAGGAATGAGTGTTCAGATTTTGTAAGTTTGGTCGGGTTATGAGGTGCTGACCGAAGTTGACTTTTTTGATTTTCTTTAAAGATTGCAACTTTATTATCCGAAATTGCTTCGTTTGGTTTGTATTTATGGTATTATATTATTTTGGCTTGATTCGAGCCATATGGTATTAGATTTTTGCGGGAAAGACTTATCAGTGGATTGATTTAGCTTGTTTGAGGTAAGTATTTTGTCTAACGTTTCATGGGGGAACCACCCCTTAAGACTTAGGCTGATTGGTGTTATTTGGGTTATGTGAAAGACGTGTATACGAGGTAACGAGTGTGTACACGGGCTTATATGTGATATTTATTATCGGTTTAGACTCTTAGACTCTTTCATGCATTTAGTTAGAAATTGAAATAGCATATTATATCTTCAATTGATAAATTGCTCATACATGGTTTACTTAATATTGTTATCACATACTCTATCCTTTAGTGTCAAACATGTTCTTATATGCCTTGATTGCCTTTATTATCTCTCTTATTGTCATGTTACCTCCTTTATTGTCTGGTTATTCTTATTTGAAGTTTTTGACTATTGAGAAATCTTTCCTTGTTGAGGAATTCTCACTCATTTTGTAATTATTGAGATTCTTGTTCGTATTGTGGTTGAGCCGTGGGCTATATGTTTTGGTAACTTCGGTATTATTGATTTTGGCAAGTTGTGGCATATGGGTACTTGTGGTGCGAGTTGTTATTGTGCAGTGATATTGATGCGCATGCGGGCGATATAAGGATATTGGTTAATGTGCATGCGACGACATAAGATAAAAATTTATGTGCGTGTTGCTAGTAAGGGAATTACTTGAAGCCACGTGGCGATATAAGGGGGCTAAAGTGCATGTAACTATTTCGGGAAAAATATTTTAAAATATACATGCAACGGTATACGGAAAGGTTATGATTTTGAATTGCAAATTGTGAATACGAGGCGGTACATTGATTGTGATTCTTGTTGTACATTTCTATGTTAAAGAGGCTTATTGGTTGAATAGTTTTGTTATCTCCTTATTTGCCTTACTGGCATTTGTTCGTATTTATTTCTTGATGTTCTTATCATGTGTTCATTCCGTGTTGCCTTTATTGCTTTAAATTCCATTGTCAGGTTATATTATTGAACTGCCTTACTATCATTTATTTTCCTCGTCGTCCATTATTTGCCTATAATATATCCTGTTCAGTTTCTCTTATCCTAGTAGGCTTCTTGACCTATCCTCGTCACTACTCTACCGATGTTAGGCTTGATACTTACTGGGTACCGTTGTGGTGTACTCATACTACACTTCTGCATATTTTTGTGCAGATCGAGGTACTTCAACTCAGGCTAGGCATTTGACCATATATTTCGGAGACTTCAAGGTATACCTGTTTGGCGCTTGTTGGCCTCGATATCACCTTCTGTCCTTACTTCTTTTACTGTTTACTCTTTACTTAGACAATGTTGTGCCAGGGATTTTCAGGATATTTCTATAGAGCTTATGACTTAGTTCCATCGGTTTTGGGAATTTACAGATGTTCTATTTTGGAGTTATTATCGAATTATCTTATTATCTTAGTTGTTAATTCTTGTTAAGCTATCAATGTATGTTAAGCTTACCTAGAGACTAGGTGCCATCATAACATCCTAAGGTGGGAAATTAGGGTAGTGACAAGTTGGTGTCAGAGCTCTAGGTTTATAGGCGTTACGAGTCATAAACAAGTTTAGTAAAGTCTTGCACATTTGTACAGAGACGTCTGTCCTTATCCTCGAGAGGCTACAAAACTGTTAGGAATTTCCACTTCTTTGATTCCTTATCGTGCGAACTTGCTGATTTCGGAATCTGAGTTTTTGTCCTTCTATTCTCTCACAGATGGTGAGAACACACATTGTTGGATCCAATGATCAGACACCCGCGCCCCCTGCTAGATTCGCGCGAGGTCAGGGCCTGGCAGAGCGGGG